>JADBJO010005936.1:0-10000 GCA_016801955.1 Conus betulinus | reverse complement strand
CCTTCTTGCATTGGGATCATCTTGGAAGGGTTTTGAAATCTGTTTTTGAGAAAAAAAATCGGAGCGAAATGATCAGAGTGGTCGGCGCACTTAACATGGCTTAGTTTTATATCCGACTGAAGGACTGCAGCCTGGAAATGTCTGGAAGAAGTGTACCTGTACACCGTGTGTAAATCGGGAGTTTTCCCTCGACGGGAGTGACTTCTTAGTTTGTTGTGTGTGTGTTTGTGTTTTTTACTTGTTTGCTTGCGTTTTGCGTTTTTTTTTTGGGGGGGGGGGGGGGGGGCACGTGTTGACCGCCCTGTTAATGCTCTCTGTGGTCTACTCGAGCAGTACTGAAACAGAGATGTCCATGCCCATCTCCGATATTGCTATCTCAGTTTTTGTTTTTAGATAACGCTTTCAACTTTGAGTAATTTATTTCTCCTCGAAACACGAGCATTCTTTTCTTGGTGATTGTGGAGCCTGTATGCCAAGGCGTTTGTTTTTTGGTTTTTTTTTCACCACGTATCCGGACGAGCTCGATCTGAAAAGACCTTCCTTCGTTTGTATCCAGCCATCCAAAGTTCGATGATGTCTGGAGCTGTTGTTTGATGTTTGTAAAAGACGCTTTCCTCTCTAAAACTGAAATTAAATCAAAACTTAAACTGAAACACACGCATGCATGAACGCATGCGCACGCACACACCACACCACACCTCACCACACACACACACACACACACACACACACACAGAGTGTCCTGACCGGTTTTTTCCGTTCTACGTGCTATGTTCACTTCTTGCGTGACATTTTTTTGCTTAAAGGTTAACTTCCGTTTAGCTGATTCACCGTATCCTGTCTGGAGGTAGTCAACACCCTACACTTTTTCTTTCACAGTGACCAAGTTTCTGCACCTGGTTAAGTTAGCCTTTGTTTCTGAGTTCTCCAGGTTTGTGCTGTTTACTCTTTCTCACTATCACCAAGGTGCAGCTCAAAGTTCTTTTGTTGCCGTTCCGTGAAACATTTTGTTGTGTGATACCACTCATAGTATTTAGCAGTCTATCATTGCTGCCGTTTCTTTTTATGATACCGCTGGTAGTATCCGAAAAATATTTCGTTACTGAGATTTCTTCCGCCTCCGTCAACTTAGTATTAAAGCTGGTGATTCAGTGTAGACCCTGTGCAGAGAAGTAATACCCGAGCCAGGTTCGGCGCGAGATCGTATTCAGGTTGAGCGTCGACACTCACCAAGGTGGTAGGGCAGACGAGATAACCTGCGACAGGTCAACCGGTCGGAGGGAGTGGGGGATAGAGAGGAGGGGAGGAATAGTAGAGGGTTTATGCAACACTATACCGACACCATCAGAACATCAGTACGTCAATACACGAAACCCCAGCGTATGTGAACTCATCTTACAAAGGCCCGGATGCTTTATCCTGAGATTGCTAATGGGTATTAATGGGAAAGCGGAGGGGGGGGGGGGGGGGGGGGGGGGGGGAGTCCTAAAGCAACTGTGCTTAATTACGTTAATTAAAGAAACCTTGGTCTTACATAAAATGCTGATCCTTGCGTGTTTCGATTCTTAGTCTGGCGACTCGGTATTAACTGGTTTTGTTTTATAGATGCTTACGGCCCTGATATGGGTTACGTCTGATCCACTAAAAAATAGACGGTTCAGACATATGCCGCTTATGAATCTTTATCAATATCCCACTGTTCCCCACTTTCCACACACACTGGATTTTCTGACGCTCATCACATCACTACTTTTACTTCCTTTCCGTTGCTTTACACTTGCATTCTTTCACACCAGGATATTGTTCTTTTCAGTCCAGTTTTCTCTCCATTCCCTACTTGTCAAGTTCACTGCTTGATGTTCTCCAGAGATCCTTCACTTTGTCGTTAAAAAATGTTGTAGACCTGCTGAAAGGATTGGACGCGCCACCACCAGTTTCCCTCGGCGTCCAGTGGCAGTTTCTCGCTTTTCAGCTGCAGTTGTCTTCTTTTTATATTTCATGGATTTAAACCTGGGGCCCTTCTGTTTCTCCACCTACCCTCCTTTAATTCTTTAGCCCTTCCATTACCGCCCATACCCACTGTTGTACATCATTCATGTTTCCATATTCCCCATTCTCTTATATCATATTTGGTCTTTTCCAGCTACACCTCCAGCCATTCAAATCCTGCACCACCCCCCCCCCCCCCCCCCCCCCCCCCCCCCCCGTATTTTTCTCTGCTTCAAACAGTTTCCTTTTATACACTGCTACATTTGTTAAGAGCATGTGATAGTCATTTCCGTCGCTTCCCTTTACTTCTCCGTCTCTCAGCTATGATTCTCATGCTCTCTTCCTCTCATCTCATTCTTCCTTCACTGTTGTCATGTTCTGCCCTCGTCCTACACTCGGCATTTTAAAGTTCTCTTCGTCTCACCGTGTCAACCTTGCATCATCAGCGCGTTTTCCTGTCTTCTCATTCCGACTCATTCTGTGCTGATTGTGCCCACTGTCACTCTGTGGCCATCCTGTGTTCAGCATTCTGTGCTGATTGTGCCCACTGTTACTCTGTCGCCATCCTGTGTTCATCATTCTGTGCTGACTGTGCCCACTGTTACTCTGTGGCCATCCTGTGTTCATCATTCTGTGCTGATTGTGCCCACTGTCACTCTGTGGCCATCCTGTGTTCATCATTCTGTGCTGGTTGTTGCCCACTGTTACTCTGTCGCCATTCTGTGTTCATCATCATTCTGTGCTGGTTGTGCCCACTGTTACTCTGTCGCCATCCTGTGTTCATCATTCTGTGCTGATTGTGCCCACTGTTACTCTGTCGCCATCCTGTGTTCATCATTCTGTGTTGATTGTGCCCACTGTTACTCTGTCGCCATCCTGTGTTCATCATTCTGTGCTGGTTGTGCCCACTGTTACTCTGTCGCCATCCTGTGTTCATCATTCTGTGCTGGTTGTGCCCACTGTTTTCTCTGTGGCCATCCTGTTTTCATCGTTCTGTGCTGGTTGTGCCCACTGTGATTGTGCCCACTGTCACTCTGTCGCCATCCTGTTTTCACTACGGTCATCATTCTCGCGCTCTTTCCTTTCCTTGGCTTTCCTCGTCCATCTTTCGTTCATCAGTGTCGCCCCACCCTTTCATCTTTTGTTCGTCTTTCCTGCGTTCTTCTCTTTCTCTCCAGTGCAACATTTACCATTCTTTGAGTTTCCTTCACCATTGTCGCGTCTCACCTCCCCCTTCAAGTCCCCCAGCCCAACATTCATTATTCTTGTCCTTTTTCTCAGCCCAACCTTCCTAGTTTTTTACGCCCCCCCCCCCCCCCCCCCCCTTCAACATTTGCTGTTCTCATCTTTTCCCTCTGTCCAACAGTGGTCATTCTCACGACCCCCCCCCCCCCCTCCCCTGTCCCATATTAATAATTTTCTCACGACCCCACCCAATCAATCAATCACCCCTCCTGTATGCACACACACACACACACACACACACACACACACACAACACACACACACACACACACTCCCGTACAACATTCACCATTCACATAGTTTTACCCTACTCCATCATTCATCTTTCTCAGTCCAATTGTCATTATTGTTACATTTTCCACAGTCCAGCATTACTCATTGTTATGTTCCTGCCCCCCCCCCCCCCCATCCCCAATCTCCCTGCCCACCTGTTCAACGTTCATTTTTTTCCTTATTCAAACATTCATCGTTCTCAAGTTTTTCCCTGTCCAACATTAATCATTTTCAAGTTTTTACCTCGTCCTGCATTCATTATTCTTACGTTTCCTCCTACTCCAACATTAATCATTCTCACATATTACCCCAGTCTAACATTCATCAGTTTCATGTGTTCTCCAGTCCTACATTAATTATTTTCACGTTTTACCCCGCCCAACATTCATCATTCTCATGTTTTGGCCACTAGCACTCCAAAATTGTTTTATTTTCACGTTTTCTCCATCCGATATTCATCATTCTCACGTTTGCCTAGGTCCAACAAACATTATTTTCACGCTTTCCCGCATCGGACATTCATTATTTTCACTATTTCCGCAATCGAACGCTCAATATTCTCACGTTTCCCAAAGGCAAACATTCATCATTCTCGCCTTTTCCCCGTCCAACATTCATCGTTCTATCATTTTAACAGTTCTCCTGTGACTTATTTATCCCTTTTTACTTTCTTCCCCAATCAGTCATTCATCGTTTCCCTCGTTTTTTCTCCCGCCAGTCATTTATCATTTTCACATTCATCTCCCGTCACGTGTTCATTATTTTCACATTCTCTCTCTTTTGTCATTCAACATTTTTACATCAAATCATAGCAGCAGAATTGTTACTTAAACCAAACGTGTATTATTTTGTGATTTTTGTCATTCTGAAATTTCTGAATTCAAAAAGGTCCACAACGTGTGGAAAAATAAAAATTAAGAACTATTATAAACTCCCATTGTATCCTATTGGATGAGGAATCGTTGTCATGAGGTCTTTGACAAAGCACCGGCATTTGTAAAGCATTCTAGGAGAACGATTTGTTGTCGAGCTCATTTCTGATAGGAAAAGTTGAACACAGACAGAATGAAGAGACACTATTTATTAATCAAAGACGAAATGTATATGTATTACATACAAGGAATTTTAAAAAAGCATTTGACGTCTTTCTTCTCGCGTAAAAGTGTTGTTGGTATTTTATTTGTTGTTTAAAAAAATGGTGGAATGTCGCTTAAAAAGCCTCTGGAAAAAGTATAGTTTTAGTAAATCAGGCGTGTTGACAAAAAACGTTGATGCATATAAGATAATAAGCTCGAAGAAAAAAGATACACACACACACACACACGCACGCACGCACACACACACACACACACACACACACACACACACACATATATATATATATATTTTTATATATATATTCTTTTTCACTTCATGATGTCCAATCAGTTTAAAATCATGTAGCAAGACCCGTGCAAAGTGCAAGCGGTGTGTGTGGTGTGTGTGTGTGTGTGTGTGTGTGTGTGTGTGTGATACATACATCTTGCGTGCGCCCGCGCATGGCTGAATATATACGTGCGCGCGCGCGCGCGCGCATAGTTGTATGTGCATGCGAGCGCTGGCGTGCACGTGCCTGTGTGTGTGTGCGTGCATGTGTGTGTGTGGGGGTGTGTGTGTGTGGTATGTGTGTTTTTATGTGCGCACACGCGTGGTTGTATATGTATGTATTAGTGGGTGTGCGCGCGCATAGTCGTATATATCCTTATGTAGGTGTGCGTGCACAAGCGCGTGTGTATGTGTGCGCGTGTGTACGTGTATGTTTGTGTGTCCGCGTGCGTTGTGTGCTCTGTGTGTGTGTGTGTGTGTGTGTGCGCGCGTATGTGTGCGCTTGTTGTGTGTGTGTGTGTGTGTGTGCGCCAGTGGTTTTGTGTCTGTGTGTGATATGTACATCTTGCGTGCGCCCGTGCATGGCTGAATATACGTGCGCGTGCGCGCGCCCATGGTTGTATTGTATATATGTATGCAGGCGCTCGCGTGCACGTGCCTATGTGTGTGCGCGTGCCTTTGTGTGTGTGTTAGTACCTGCGCGTTGTGTATGTGTGTGTTATGTGCGCACACGCGTGGTTGTATATGTATGTATGAGTGCGTGTACGCGCGCATAGTCGTTATTCCATATGTAGGTGTGTGTGCACAAGCGCACGCTTGCGCTTGTGTGTGTATGTGTGCACGTGTGTATGTGTGTGTGTGTGTGTGCGTCCGAGCGCGTTGTATGGCGTGTGAGTGTATGTGTGTGTGCGCACGCACGTGCGTGTGCACACGTATGTGTGCTCTTGCTTGCTTGTGCGTGTGTGTGTGTGTGCGCGTAGGCGCGTGCGCGCGCTACTGGTGTGTGTGTGTGTGTGTGTGTGTGTGTGTGTGATGCATACATCTTGCATGCGCCCGCGCATGGTTGAATATATACGCGCACGTGCGCGCGCGCATAGTTGTATGTGCATGCGAGCGCTCGCGGGCACGTGCCTATGTGTATGTGTGCGTGCATGTGTGTGTGTTTTTCCGCGTGCGTTGGTTGTGTGTGTGTGTGGTATGCGTGTTTTATGTGCGCACACGCGTGGTTGTATAGGTATGTGTTAGTGCGTGTGCGTGCACATAGCCGTATATATCCATATATAGGTGTACGCGCACAAGCGCGTGTGTATGTGTGCGCGTGCATACATGTGTGTTTGTGTGTCCGCGTGCGTTGTGTGGTGTGTGAGTGTGTGTGCGCGCACGCGTATGTGTGCGCTTGCTTGCTTGTGTGTGTGTAGGCGCGCGCGTGCTCGAGCAACTGGTGTGTGTGTGTGTGTGTGTGTGTGTGTGTGTGTGTGTGATACATACATCTGGAGTGCGCCCGCGCATGGTTGAATATATTCGTGCGCGTGCGCGCGCGCATAGTTGTATGTGCAATCAAGCGCTCGCGTGCACGTGCCTATGTGTGTGTGCGTGCATGTGTGTGTGTTTGTCCGCGCACGTTGTGTGCGTGTGTGGGATGTGTGTGTGTGGCATGTGTGTTTTTTATGTGCGCACACGCGTGGTTGTATATGTATGTGTTAGTGCGTGTGCGCGCGCATAGTCGTATACATCCATATGTAGATTTGCGCGCACAAGCGCGTGTGTATGTGTCCGCGCGCGCGTTGTGTGTGTGTGTGTGTGTGCGCGCGCGCGTATGTGTGCGCTTGCTTGTGTATGTGTATGTGCGCTAGTGGTTTGTGTGTGCGTGCGTGCGTGCATGCGCGCGCGCATGTGTGTGCGTGTGTGTAATGTGTACATCTTGCGTGCGCCCGTGCATGGCTGAATATACGCGCGCGTGCGCGCGTCCATGGTTGTATTGTGTATGTATGCAGGCGCTCGCGTGCACGTGCTTATGTGTGTGCGCGTGCCTTTGTGTGTGTGTTGGTACGCGCGCGTTGTGTGTGTGTGTATGTATGTGTGTGTGTGTGTGCGCGCGCGCGCACTTGCGTGGTTGTATATGTATGTATGAGTGCGTGTACGCGCGCATAGTCGTTTATGTCCATATGTAGATGTGCGTGCACAAGCGCTCGCTTGCGCTTGTGTGTGTGTGTGCACGTGTGTATGTGTGTGTTTGTGTGTCCGAGCGCGCGTTGTGTGGCGTGTGCGTGTATGTGTGTGTGCGCGCACGCACGTGCATGTGCACACGTATGTCTCTTGCTTGCTTGTGTGTGTGCGCGTAGGCGCGTGCGCGCGCTACTGGTGTGTGTGTGTGTGTGTGTGTGTGTGTGTGTGTGTGTGTGTGTGTGTGTGTGTGTTTGATACATGCATCTTGCGTGCGCCCGCGCATGGTTGAAAATATGCGTGCGCGTACGCATAGTTGCATGTGCATGCGAGCGCTCGCGTGCACATGCCTATGTGTGCGTGCGTGTATGTGTTTGTCCGCGCACGTTGTGTGTGTGTGTGTGTGTGTGGGGGGGGGGGGGAGGCGTGGTATGTGTTTTATGTGCGCACATGCGTGGTTGTATATGTATATATTAGTGCATGTGCGCGCGCATAGTCGTATACATCCATATGTAGGTGTGCGCGCACAAGCGCGTGTGTACGTGTGCGCGTGCGTACGTGTGTGTTTGTGTATCCGCGCGCGTTGTGTGGGTATGTGTGTGCGCGTGCGTATATGTGCACTTGCTTGTGTATGTGCGCTAGTGGTTTGTGTGTGTGTGCGTGCGTGCATGCGCGCGCGCGTTTGTGTGCTTGTGTGTGATATGTACATCTTGTGTGCGCCCGTGCATGGCTGAATATGTGCGCACGCCCATGGTTGTATTGTTTATGTATCTAGGCGCTCGCGTGCACGTGCCTATGTGTGTGCGCGTGCCTTTGTGTGTGTGTTTGGTACGCGCGCGTTGTGTGTGTGTGTGTGTGTGTTATGTGCGCACACGCATGGTTGTATATGTCTGTACGAGTGCGTGTACACGCGCACAGTCGTTTATATCCATATGTAGGTGTGCGTGCACAAGCAGCACGCTTGCGCTTGTGTGTGTGTGTGTGTGCACGCGTGTGTATGTGTGTGTTTGTGTGTCCGAGCGCGTTGTGTGGCGTGTGCGTGTATGTGTGCGTGCGCGCGCACACGTGCGTGTGCTCGCGTATGTGTGCTCTTGCTTGCTTGTGCGTGTGTGTGTGTGTGTGTGTGTGCGCGCGTAGGCGCGTGCGCGCGCTACTGGTGTGTGTTTTGTGTGTGTGTGTGTGTGTGTGATACATACATCTTGCGTGCGCCGGCGCATGGTTTGAATATATACGTGCGCATGCGCGCGCGCATTGTTGTATGTGCATGCGAGCGCTCGCTTGCACGTGCCTATGTGTGTGTGCGTGCATGTGTGTGTGTGTGTTTGTCCGCGCGCGTTGTGTGTGTGGGATGTGTGTGCGTGGTATGCGTGTTTTATGTGCGCACACGCGTGGTTGTATATGTATGTATTAGTGCATGTGCGCGCGCATAGTCGTATATATCCTTATGTAGGTGTGCGTGCACAAGCGCGTGTGTATGTGTGCGCGTGTGTACCTGTGTGTTTGTGTGTCCGCGCGCGTTGTGTGGTGTGTGTGTGTGTGTGTGTGCATATCTGTGCGCTTGCTTGCTTTTGTGTGTGTGTGCGCGCGTAGGCGCGTGCGCGCGCTACTGGTTGTGTGTGTGTGTGTGTGTGTGTGTGTGTGTGTGTGTGTGTGTGTGTGTGTGATATACATCTTGCGTGTCCCCGCGCATGGTTGAACATATTCGTGCGCGTGCGCGCGCGCATTGTTGTATGTGCATGCGAGCGCTCGCGGGCACGTGGCCTATGTGTGAGTGTGCATGCATGTGTGTGTGCGTGTCCGCGCACGTTGTGTGTGTGTGTGTGTGTGGGGGGGGTGTCTGGGGTTGGGGGGGGGTATGCGTGTTTTATGTGCGCACACGCGTGGTTGTATATGTGTGTATTAGTGCATGTGCGCGCGCATAGTCGTATACATCCATATGTAGGTGTGCGCGCACAAGCTCGTGTGTATGCGCCCGCGCATGATTGACTATGTACGTGCTCATGCCCACGCATATGGTGGTATTGTATACGCATGCGGGCGCTCGAATCTCGCATGTGTGCGTGTGTGTTTGTACGCACGCGAGTTGTGTGTGTGTGTTGTGTGTGTGTGTGTGTGTGTGTGTGTGTGTTGTAGCGTGTGTATGTGTGTTATGTTGTTTTATGTGCGCACAACGCGTGGTTGGATATGCATATATTAGTGCCCTGTGCGCGCGCATAGTTGTATAAGTCCATATGTAGGTGTGCACACACAAACACACGCTTTCGCGTGTTTGGTGTGTCCACGCGCGTTGTATGAGTATGTGTGTGTGTGCGCGCGCGCACTCACGCGCGTGGGCGCGTCTGTGTGCGTACGCTTGCTTGTGTGTGTGCGCGCACGTGCGCACTTGTGGTTTGTGTGAGTGTGTGTGATATGTACATCTTGCGTGCGCCCGTGCATGGTTGAATATGTACATGCGCGTTCGCGCGCAGGTTTGTATTGTATTTGCATGCGTGCCCTCGCGTGCACGTGCCTGTGTGTGTGTGTGTGTGTTATGTGCGCACACGCGTAGTATTAGTGCGTGTGCGCGGGCATAGTTGTACATGTCCACATGTAGGTGTGCGCGAACAAGCGCACGCTTGCGCTTGTGTGTGTATGTGTGCGCGTGTGGTGTTTGTGTGTCCACGCGCGTTGTGTGTACGTGTGTGTACGTGCACGCGCGAGCGTGTGCGCGTGTAAGTGTGCTTGCTTGCGTGTGTGTGTGTGCGCGCGCGCTCGTGGTTTGTGTGTGTGTGTATATGTGCGCGCGCGCGCGCAGTGTGTGTGTGTTTGTGTGTGTGTGAGAAGGAAGGGAGTGGGGCGTATGACCATGTTAAGTGATGTGTTTGTGAGGGAGCGACAGGACAGGGGAAAAGATGGGGCTGGCGAGTTGTCAGGAAGGGGGGCTGGTGAGTAGTCAAGGAAGGGGGCCGCTGGTGAGTTGTCAAGG
>JADBJO010005935.1:145007-147271 GCA_016801955.1 Conus betulinus | reverse complement strand
GAGAGACCAGAGACAGAGCCAGAGAAAGAAGAAGAGAAGAAAGAAGAAATACTGAGAAAAGAAGAAAAATGACAGACAACAAAAAAGAAAGCAAGGAAGGAAGAAATGAAGAAGCAAGCAGCCGACAAGAAGAAGAAAAACAGGAGAAGGATACGAAAAGAAGAACGTCATTTTTGAGAGATCAACACTTTTTTTGCTGTCATTTGCGTCATCAGACTTCTCATTTAACTGTAACCTTATCCCTCACGACCACCACTAGCCCCTTTTCCCCTTTTCCTCTTCCCCCCTCTCGCTCACCCTCCTCTGGCGTGTTGTGTTGTAGGGTGTGTTTTGTGTGTGCTTTGTGTTGTGTTGTGTGTCGTGTTTGTGTGTGTTGTGTTTGTGTGCCGGAGAAGAGAGAGAGAGAGAACCTAGGAGAGAGCGATAGAGCATTGTGTGTGTGTGTGTGTTGCGCGATGCGGGTCGTGCGCGCGTGCGTGCGTCCGTCTGGGAGTGTTATGTGTGTGGTGGTCTTGCGTGCATGCGCGTTGGTTCTCGCAAAAGCGTGTGTTTTGTTATGTGTGGTGGGTGTGTGTTTTTGTGTTGTGTGTGTGTGTGCTGTGTGTGTGTGTGTGTGTGCTTGCGTGCTTGCGTGCGTGCGGTGCGTTGCGTGCTGTTGTGTGTGTGTGTGTGTTGCGTGCGTTGCGTGCGTGGGCGCGCGCCGCGCGCGCGGTGTTTATGTGGTGGTGTGTGTGTGTGTGTGTGTGTGTGTGTGTGTGTGTGTGTGGTGTGTGTTGGGTTTGTGTTCGTGCGTGTGTGTTTTGTGTGTGGGTGGGGGTGTGGGTGGGGGTGTGTGGGGAGGCTTTATCGTCTTTTTTCGTAATGGACTGAGGGCCTTGAGTAAGAAATCCAATTGACAACTGTGGATTGGGCCTCTGTCCTCGTCTAGTCTCTCTGTCTCTCTCTCTCTCTCTCTCTCTCTCTCCTCTCTCTCTCTGTCTCTCTCTCCTCCCTCCCTCCTTCGCTGTCCTGTCTCTGTCTCTGTCGCTCTCTCTTCCCCTCTCTTATCCTCTCTCACCCCTCTCTTTCTTCTCGCTCTCTCATTGTCTCTCACACCCCCCCCCCCACCCCGCCCCCCCATCCTCCACATCCTTTTAGCAAGACATAGGGTGGCTCAGCTAAAGTTTCCTTTTATTGCCGGATTGTGGATGCGGTGACCTCCACGTCCTCTCCTGCCCAGTCCATCCCTGCAAGAGGGGGCAGATTCCATCAGCTCCAATATGGCTGGTCAGCCCCCCCCCCCTCGCCCCCCCCACTCCCCCCCCCCCCCCCCCCCCCCCCCCCACCCCCCCAACCAGTGGGGAGAAAGAGAGGGGAAGAGGAGGAGAAAGGGACCGGGAATCGCTGCAAGCGGCAGGGATGTAAAAGAATTAGGTAAAAGTGGGAGTAAATCGTCGTGAAGGATCCTGGGGGTGGGTGGGTGGGGGGTGGGGGGCGGTGTGGGGGTGGGGGCAGCAAGAGAGAAGAGAGAGAGAGAGAGAGAGAGAGAGAGAGAGAGAGCCAGACAGACATACAGGCAGTGCGCAGGCAGGCGCAGGCAGGCAGACCAGCGCATCAGAGGAGAAGCTAGAGATAGACTGAGAGAGATATCTCAGAGAAGAGAGGAGAAGAAGAAAGGAAAACAAAAGACAGAACAGACAGACCATGCGGCAGGCAGTCAGAGCAAGCACCCGGCAGGCAAGAAGATAGATGAGAGAGAGAAGAGTGAGAGAGAGAAGAGAGAGATAGAGAGAAGAGGCAGGAGGAGGATGAGATAATGGGAGGAGGTGGTGGGGCAGAGAGAGAGAAAGAAGATGAGGAGATAGAGAGAGAGACCATACCAGAGAGACAGAGCACCGCGAGACAAGCACACAGAGAGAGAGCGAGAGAGGTATGAGCATATTAGGATGAGGAGGAGGTTGGGTCAGAGAGAGAGGGAGGAGATATTAAGAGATAGAGAGAGAGATATCGAGAGAAGAGAGTATATAGAGACATCATTCCAGCGAGAAAGAGAGCCGACAGCCACCTACCAGAGTTTCTGACAGTCATTAGCCTACATAACAGTAAAACAATGGAATTACTGAGCCACCAAAATCAACGAAGAAAGAAACAAGTTGGCAAAACAGACACAGCGCGTGTTGATATACTAGGTCTTCTTCAGACTAGAGGAACAGTTCTGAAAACGATGGAAGCAAAAGATGGAACAGGCACTTATCTCTGAGATACTTGGTCTTCTTCACACAAGA
>JADBJO010005935.1:100007-105007 GCA_016801955.1 Conus betulinus | reverse complement strand
CAGACAATTACCCCTTCGGGCTGTTATCCGAAACCTTAACCTTGTCTGGGACGGGTATGTTTGACAGACAATACGTCTTCGGGAAGTTATCCGACGCCTGGGCATGTCTGACAGACTATATTACCCTTTCGGATCCAGTTATCCTTGTGTGGGACGGGCATGTCTGACAGACTATTACGTGTTAACCTTGTGTGGGACGGGCATGTCTGACAGAATATTACCCTTTTCGGGCAGTTCCGCGTGTTAACCTTGTGTGGGACGGCATGTCTGACAGACTATTACCCTTTCGGGCAGTTATGGGGCAGTGGGACGGGCATCTGACAGACTATTACCCCTTTGGGGCAGTTATCCGACGTCCTAACGTTGCATGGGACGAGCTTGTCTGACAGACAATTATCTCTTCGGGTAAGCCTGATCTTGTCTGAGACGGGCATGCCTGACAGACTATTACCCTTTCGGGCAGTTATCCGGCGTGTTAACCTTGTGTGGGACGGATATGTCTGACAGACTATTACCCTTTCGGGCAGTTATCCGATGTATTAACCTTGTCTGGTACGGGCATGCCTGACAGACAATTTATCTCTTCGGACAAGCCTGATCTTGTCTGGGACAGGCATACCTGACAGACAATTATCTCTTCAGGCAAGCCAGATCTTGTCTGGGACGGGACGGGCATGTCTGACGGACAATTATCTCTCTTCGGGCAAGCCTGATCTTGTCCGGACGGGCATGCCTGACAGACAATTTATCTCTTCGGACACAAGCCTGATCTTGTCTGGGACAGGCATACCTGACAGACAATTATCTCTTCGGGCAAGCCTGATCTTGTCTGGGACGGGACGGGCATGTCTGACAGACAATTATCTCTTCGGGCAAGCCTGATCTTGTCCGGGACGGGCATGTCTGACAGACACTTATCTCTTCGGGGGCAAGCCTGATCTTGTCTGGGACGGGCATGTCTGGCAGACAGTTACACCATCGAACAGTTAGTGATCCGACGTCTGAACCTTGTCTGGGACGGGTATGGATGTCGCCATGATCCCGTGTACTTGTTCATTTTTGCAGGTGACTACAGTAGGGAGTAGAACCTTCCAGAAGAGTTTCGGATTTGAAAGACTGGATTGGTCATAACGCTTCTATCCTGTTGCTCATGACCGATGTCCGAGGGCTGTAGATATGGCTGACTACACCGCAGTCCCTCATGGCACCCTTAGAACATGTCGTCATGAGACAATGAGTGAGATCTTTGGAGTCTAGTTGCTTTTTGCTGATTTCTGCTTCGTTTGAGGTCTTTGTTTCCTCTCGCCAATTTTCTCCGCCATCCTCCCCCGCCCCACCCTCACCTCACTTCTGTCTCCCATCACCGTCTCTACCCTTCCATCGGCTCTCTCTCTCTCTGTCTCTGTCTGTCTGTCTGTCTCTCTCTCTCTCTCTGTGCCTCTTGTGTCTCTGTCTCTGTATCTCTCTCTCTAGCTGCACTGTTTATTTATTTGTTCTGCATATGTGTGTGTGCGCGTGGATGAATATGTGTGTGTTTGTGTGTGTGTGTGTGTGTGTGTGTGTGTGTGGTGTGTGTGTGTGTGTGTGTGTGTGTGTGTGTGTGCATGCGCATGGATGAATGCGTGCGTGTGTGTGTGTGTGGGGGGGGGGGGAGGGGGGTGCATGCGTGCGTGCGTACATGCGCGCGCGCCCGCACGCGCGCTTCTTTTCCCCTTCGCTATACTCAGCAAACAAAGAAGACAACATCCCGAAGCTTTTTTCTTTTTTCCTTTTCGAAACAAAAACCCCACATTGAAAAGCATGTCCCAGCTCTAATGCCTTATCTCTAATGAAATGATCACATGTAGGGCCGGATCTTGAGAGCCAGATAACCACGGAAGACGGACATGCTCCACAGATCAATCAATCACACAGAATCAATAGTAGTCGCGGCACGGGACGAGATAAGAGCGAGAGTGTGTTTACCGAGCAGAACGCTTGAGATTCTGGACAAAGAGCCTGATGAGGCATCACTTGGGAATCCGCTAAGAATCTCTTGAGTTGTCAAGGCAGCCGAGCAACACTTGATTTTCGCCCCCCGCCCCCCCTCCCCCCACCCACCCCACCCCGCCCCCCCCCTTTCTTCCCGCCCCCCCCCCCCCCCCCCCCCCCCCCCCCCCCCCCACCATATGGACCAGATTCAGCTTTCAGAGAAATACAGCGGCCTGTGCTTCCTTCCATTTGTCATCAGTGTTGTCTGGTGTCTGAGGCTCGGGAATGGCAGCAGCTGTGCTGCTCAGGACAGATGTAAAAAAAAAAAAAAACAAATACTGGAATATTTACGAAGTAAAATGAGGAGATAGTAGTGGAGAAGCAGAGGAGCTGTGAAGAAGGAAGCGGAGGGGAAGAAGAAGAAAAGGAGGACGAGGAGGACGAGGAGGAGGAGGAGGAGAAGGCGGAGGAGAGAAGAGGAGGAGGAGGAGGATGGAGGAGGAGGAGGAAAAGAAGAAAATAAAGAAGATACAATAACAAGAAATTAGAAAAAAAAAGATGCTAGAAGAAAATAAAAAGTAGGAGAACACGAAGAAGGAAGATAAGAAGAAGAAGGGAAAAAAGCAGAAGTAAATAAAGAAGAAGAGGAGGAAAAACGGGAAAAAATAAAGGAGATCGCAGAAGATGGAGAAGAAGATTACACAAATAATAGAAGAAGAAGAAGAAGAAGAAGAAGAAGAGAAAGAGAAGAATGATGATGATGATGATGATGATGATGATGATGATGATGATGATGATGATGATGATGATGATGATGATATGATGATGATGACGACGATGATGATAATGATGATGATGATGATTATGATGATGATGATATGATGATGATGATGATGATGACTATGATGATGATGATGACGACGATGATGATGATGGGAGGAAGAAGTAGAGAAAGTGTGGTTTCCTGATCATCTTCGTTCTCTATTCTCTTCCCCCTCGTTCGCGCTCGCCGTTCATTCTCTATTCCTCCTTCTCTCTCTCTGTTCTCTTCCTGTTCCTTCTTTCTTTCCCTTTGTTCTTCCTCATCCTTTATTCTCCATTGTCTTCCTCCTCTTTCACTCCTCAGACTCTTCCTCCCCTACCTTCACTCTCTATTCTCTATCCACTACATTCTCTTCTTTCCCCTTCTTTTTACTCTTCATTCTCTTTCTTCTCATCTCCTCTCTATTGTCTTCCTCCTCCCTCACTCTCTCTCGTTTCCTTTGCTAACTTTCTATTGTCCTCTTTGTTCTCCTGTCTGCTCTATTCTCTTACTTCTCCTCTACTCTCTATTATCTTCCTCCTTCCTTACTCTCTATTGTTTCCTTTCCAACTTTCTGTTGTCATCTTTGTTCTCCTTTCTTCTCTATTCTTATCCTCCTTCTCCTTTGATCGACGTTCTCTTCCTCTTCTTTCTTTCTTCCTGACTCTCCATTCTCCTTCTCTTCTTCTTTCACACTCTCTTTTTCTTCGTTTCTTCGTCCTCGTCCTCTTCCCCATCTATCCATTCTCTTCTCTTTTTCTCCATCAATCGCCATTTTCTTCGTCTTTCTCCTTCCTTCTTCACTCTTTTCCTCCTCCTTCTCTTCCTCCTCCTCCTCCTCTTCCTCCTCTTCCTCCTTAACCCTACATTTTCCTCTTCTTCCTCCCTCTTCATCATTTTCTTTCCTTTCCTTTTTTTTTTTCTCGTCACTTTCCATTCTCTTCTCCCTCCCTCCTTCATTTTCCATTTCTCTTTCTCCTCCTCCTCCTCCCATACCCTTTACCTTCCTTTCTCCTCCTCATCTACACGTCATTCTCCTCCTTCTCTCCTGTCACTCCTCATTTATTCCTCTTTTTTTCCCATCACTCTTCATTCTCTCTCCTCCTCCTTCTTCTTCACTCTCCATTCTTTTCCTCCCCCATTTTATATGTTTTTCATCTTTCTCCTCCTCCTACACTCTCATCCTCTTCTTCCACCTCCTCTTTCGTCCCCTTCCTACCTCTGTCTTCATTCTCTTCCTCTTTTCTCGCCAATCTCCATTCTTTTCCTCCTCCTCCTCCTCCTTCTTTTATTTATTTATTTTTTTATTCTCTTCCTTCTCCTCGTTTTCTCTTCCTCCTCCACCTCCTCATCCTTCATTCCTCATTCTCTTCCTTTTAGTATTTCCGTCACTCTCCATTCTCCTCTTCCTCCTCCTTCAATCTCCATCCTCTTCCTCATCCTCCATTCTCCATTCTTTTCCTCCTCCTCCTCCTCCTCCTTTTTTTGCCTTTTATTCTCTCTTCCTCCTCCTTCTCTACTTTCATTCTCCCATCCTCTTCCCCCCCCCTCCCTTCTCTTTCATTCTTCTTTCCGTTGCCCCTCTTTCACTCTTCATTCTGTTCCTACGTCTGTCCCTTCATTCCTCTTTCTCTTGTTCCTTTCCGCTTCCTTTTGCTTCCAGAACCGCCACGGAAACTCCTGTGGATTTCTGTTCCTACTTCCTCTTTCTCTTGTTCCTTTCCGCTTCCTTTTGCTTCCAGAACCGCCACCGGAAATCCTGTGGATTTCTGTTCCCTACTTCCTCTTTCTCTTGTTCCTTTCCGCTTCCTTTTGCTTCCAGAACTGCCACGGAAACTCCTGTGGATTTCTGTTCCTACTTCCTCTTTCTCTTGTTCCTTTCCGCTTCCTTTTGCTTCCAGAACTGCCACGGAAACTCCTGTGGATTTCTGTTCTTACTTCCTCTTTCTCTTGTTCCTTTCCGCTTCCTTTTGCTTCCAGAACTGCCACGGAACTCCTGTGGATTTCTGTTCCTACTTCCTCTTTCTCTTGTTCCTTTCCGCTTCCTTTTGCTTGCTTCCAGAAACCGCCACCGGAAATCCTGTGGATTTTCTGTTCCTACTTCCTCTTTCTCTTGTTCCTTTCCGCTTCCTTTTGCTTCCAGAACTGCCATGGAAACTCCTGTGGATTTCTGTTCCTGCAGGATGGAATAGCCATCACTTATCCTGAAGTTCACCACACACACACC
>JADBJO010005935.1:75000-80000 GCA_016801955.1 Conus betulinus | reverse complement strand
GGCCTGTCTTTTCTTCCCTTCCCTTGCCTGTCTGGTCTTGTCCTTGCCTTGATTCGACCGACTTACCTTGTCTTGCCTTACCTGATTTGCCTTCCCTTGCTCCCCCCCCCCCCCCCCCCCCCCCTTTTTTTCTAGTGTTAACGTTAACGTTTCTTGCCTCGTCTTGCGTATTGTTTTTGTCTTGTCTCGTTTTTTTGTCTTGCCTTCTCTTGTCTTACCTTATCTCGTCCTGTCTTGTTTTTGCCCTTGCCTTGTCTTGTACTCTCTCTACCCCCTCTCTCTACCTCCCTCCTTTTAATTGTTTTTCTTTAGTGTGAAAGCGTGTGGTGCCTGGAATCTGCCTATAATTGTTCTTGTACTGTGTGTGCATCTCTTGCAAGTTTGTTTGGTGTGGGCCCGGTCTTGAATTAACTTGTTGACCTTGATGGGATCCAATCCATCCTCGGATTTCCATAGATTATCGAAAATGATCTGACAATTCCTCCGTATTCTCTCTTCTCCCTCCGTCCCCTCTCCGCTCCCCCTCCTCTCCCCGCCCCTCTCTCTCCTCTCGCTCTGTCTCTCTTCTCTCTCTCGTCTCTCCTCTCCTCTTCCTTTCTCTTCTCTTCTCCGCTCTCTCGGTGTCTCCTCCTCGTCTCTCTCTCTCTCTCCTCTCTCCCCCCTCCTATCTCCCATCTCCCCTCTCTCTCTCCTCCCTCCCCCTCACGCTCCCTCCTCCCTCGTCCCTCATCCTCCCCTCTCCTCTCCTCCGTCCGCACTCTCTCGTCCCTCTCGTCCTCTCCTCCTCTCTCCCCTCCTCGATCTCTCCCCTCTCCGTCCCCTCTCCTCCTCTCATTCCTCTCTCTCCTCTCCCTCCTCCGCTCGTTCTCTCCTCTCTCCTCTCTCTCGTCTCAGCCTATCCTCCTCTCTCTCTCCTCGTTCTAATTGTCTCCTCTCCTCTTCCTAGTGTCTCTCTCCCCTCATCTCTCCCCTGTGGTGCCTCTCTCTCTCCTCCTCGCTGCTCTCCTCTCTCTCTCTGGGGCTATCTGGGTCTGTTCTGCTGCTCCTTTCTCCTCTCCTCTCTCTCTCCTCGGTCTGGTCGGGGATTTTCCGTCATCCCTCTCTTCTCCCATCTCCCTCTCCTCCCTCTCTCCTCCTCCTCTCGGGGGGTCGGGGGGGGGTCTCGTCTCTCTCTCCTCCTGACTCTCTCCTCTCCCCCTCCCCTCACCCTCTCTCTCCTCTCCTCTCCTCCTTCCTCTCTCCTCTCTCTTCGTCTCTCTCTCCCCTCTCTCGCTCTCTCTCCGTCCTCCGTCCCCTCTCCTACTCTCTCCTCTCCTCCCTCCGCCACTCGCCTCTCCCTCTCGGCCCTCCCCTCCTCTCCTCTCTCAACGTCTAAGTCGTCCTCGCCTCCTGCTCTCACCTCTCTCTCTCTCCCCCTCTCTCCGCCTCGTCCATCCTCTCTCTCTCCTTCCTCATCATCTTCTCGCTCTCTCGCTCTCTGTCTCCTCTCTCTGTTTGCACCAGCGCGGGGGGCATGTGTAAGGGTATGATGCCTTTCCTGTTTTTCTTCTGCTGCTGTGCTGCAGCTTCTTCTGACGACGATGGTGACGCTTACCGCTGAGGAAATGATTACGGCGTTCAACTCTTCCTCGTTAAACTTCCCCCACCATTTACCGCATCATGCGCTATCCTATCAGTTTTATTTTCGGCCCTCAATTTTTCCTTTTCCCTTTCCCTGCTTGAATCAATAGCTCAATAACTGACTCGCATATCCATTCCATGTAAACCTCCGTGTGTTTGTATTGAAAGAGGCCAGCAAGCGCGAAAACGTGCCCGGTTGATAGGCTTTGGAAAATATATTGATCTATTTTCATGTGTTTTTTATACATATACACCCTTTCCCTTCCCTTTCAATCTTAAAATTGGCACACCCAAGCAAATTCCAAAATGTACGTACCCAAACAAATTCTAAAAAGAATCTACACACTCCCACGGAAGGTTAACTTCCGCCAAACTTTCTGCTTTCCGGTAAAAGAGATAAGACTTTTCAAGCTTCCATTCACATAATCACCCAACCTGACTATTTATGGGTGCATTCGGCGGAGAGGGGGAGGGGAGGGGCGGGGACTTGGTGGTAGATCGTAAACAAAGAAACAAACAAAAAAAGTCCTTTTTGCATATAACCCTGAAGGATAAAATCTATCTTGTCCGAATGGAAATTGATGTTGATTTAAAATGGGAAACGCCTTGAATCAGTGAATAGATTGTTTAAACTAGTTTAAACTTCGTCAGTGTTTTTTTTTTTTTTTCTATCTCTATCTCTTTATTCACACAGGCACACTCTCATACACACACGCGCGCGCGCGCGCGCGCGCGCGCACACACACCACACACACGCACGCACACACGCACACCACACACACACGCGCACACACACACACACATACGCACGCACGCACGCACGCACACCACACTCACGCACACACACACACACACATATACACACACATACACACACCACACACACTCACGCACACACACATAACACACACGCACGCACGCATGCACACACACACACACACACACACACACACACACACACACACACACACACACACACGCATGCTCGCACGCACGCACACACACACACACACACACACACACACACACACACACACACACACACACACACACAAATATATATATATATATATATATATAAATTTTGGCATTATGTATATATGTGTATATACATACATACATACATGCATAGAGAGAGAGAGAGAGAGAGAGAGAGAGAGAGAGAGAGAGAGAGAGAGAGAGAGAGAGAGAGGAGAGAGAGAGAGAGAGAGAGAGAGAGAGAGAGAGAGAGCATCATGATTACGCTCTCATCTCCTGCAGTCGGTTGAGCTATAAACGAGGTGAAGTCGACGATTTCTGTAAAACCTCTTCTCGATTGGGTGCTTCTTTTCTTTCCTTTCTTTTTTTTTGTTTTCTTTCGTTTGTGTTCATTGGTCACTTTTCGATCGTTTTGATCTGTGGAATACCCCAAGATCGAAACCCGTTGCTTCTGTTCCATCACGCGTTCTCTCCATTACTCAACGGTTTTTTTTCCCCCTCACCCGAACAGATCAGCCAGTTGCACACGTACACTGTTCCGAGCTCTGAAGGTACCGCCGCCAAAGATGTTCCACACGAACACGGGAGACATGGATGGCGCCTGGCAAGAAATCGAAAGTGATGTCATGTCAATTGAAAAGCAGGACGTTTGGCGGGTGGAGAGAGAGAGAGAGAGAGAGAGAGAGAGAGAGAGAGAGAGAGAGAGAGAGAGAGAGAAAGGGAGATTCCGTGGGAGAGAAGGAGAGAGAGTCAGAGCAAGGATAATGAGAGCAGAGAGAGAGTTTGCAATCGCAAGGTTGTGCTCCGTGTTTTCCGTGGGATTCTTAAATCGATCAGTCAGGGCAAGGATAATGACCCAATCTGTATTCCTGTTTGCACTCCCAAGGTTGTGCTCCGTGCTTCCTTTTCACCCCCTTACCTCCTCCCTCTTCCTCTCCTACTCCTCCCTACTATCCTCCATTCCTCCCTCCCCTATCCCTCTTCTTACCACCAAAGCGTTAACCCGATCGAAAGGTACCGTGCCGACGCTGCTGCCATATCGATCAAGAAACTGGAGCAAAGTTTCAAAAAAAAAAAAAAAAAAAAAAAAAATTGATCCGTGCTTTGGGTGGCAAACTCCAGCGAGAGGTCCTCCTGGTAGTCTTGTATAATGCATTGCTACCACCAAGTGCGTCCTCTTAAAACAAGGTATGATTTGAGCTAGGGCATCCCAGATGGAGAGACAGCGGACTCGGTTTTTCATGCAACACAGCCCTCACCCCCCCCCCACCCCCCACCCCACCCCCCCCCACCCCGACCGAATTCAGACGGCATACACTAAGCAGGACATCCAATTCTAAATGCAACGCCCCTCAACCTTACGCACGTCACACCTAACTTTTGACACAAGGTGCCTAACTCTACATACAGCACATCCAACTCTAGACACACAACACACCCATCTCTAGACACATCACACCCACCTCTAGACACCACGTACATATCTCTAGACACAACACACCCACACCTCTAGACACTACATACATATCTCTAGACACAACACACCCCATCTCTAGACACCACATTCCCATCTATAGACACCACCTACCCATCTCGAGACACAACACACACCCATCTCTAGCCACCACATTCCCATCTCTAGACACAAAACACCCCATGTGTCTAGACACAACATACCCATGTATAGACACCACATTCCCATCTCTAGACACGACACACCCATGTCTAGACACACCACACCCATCTCTAGCCACCACATTCCCATCTCTAAACACAACACACCCATCTCTAGCCACCACACCCCCATGTCTAGACACAATACACACCCATGTCTAGACACCACATACGCATCTATAGATACAACACAGCCATCTCTAGATAACACATACCCATCTCTAGACAACACATACCCATCTCTAGACACAATACACGCATCTCTGGACACACGACACATACAACTCTAAATATAGCACATCGAATTCTAAACACAATATACCCATATCTAGACACAAGACACGTCCAAATCTAAAAAACAGCACATCCAACTCTAGACACCACACACCAATCTCTGAACACAACACACCCATCTCTGGACAAAATTCATCCATCTCTAGCCACAACACACCCATCTCTGGACAAAATTTATCCATTTCTAGGCACAAGAACCCCAAATCTGGACAAAATTTACCCATCTCTAGATACAACGCACCCATCTCTAGGCACAACAAACCCATCTCTGGACAAACTTTACCCATATCTAGACACAACACCCATATCTATTCACAACACACCCATCTCTGGACACAACACACCCATTTCTGGACACAACACACCTGTCCCTAGACACACAACACATCCAACTCTAGATACAGGACATCAAACTCTAGAAACAACACACCCCT
>JADBJO010005935.1:67500-70000 GCA_016801955.1 Conus betulinus | reverse complement strand
TTGTACTAGATCCTTGAGTCTCTTTAAGATTAAAAGAAAAAAAAAAAAAAAAAGAAACAGAAAAAAAAAAAAACGAAGAACAAGATGCAAAGCATAAAACGTACTCCCAGTTCATCTCGAATACAAGCACTTTCTGAAATATTCCGTAAAGAAGAAAAACCGTTTGGGCCGTTATAGCCGTTAGGTACCGCTATTCTGGTAAAACAAAACATCGGGCGTCATCCGTGACCCATAATGAAAATACGTACAAATTTTCAGAAAGATCGGCTCAGAAGTTTTGTCTGGAGCGAGTGGAACACATTTTGACCACGGACAGACACACAGACAGATAGACAGACAGACAGACAGACAGACAGGCAGACAAATAGACAGACAGACACACAGACAGCATTTCTTCGTTCCCATTGGAAAGTACTCCCTGTTCTGTAAGAAATGGGAGTATAAAAAAAGAAAAAAAAAACCTGAAAGATTGGTATATGCTAGCTCCTTTCTTCGTTTATGATTTAATTACTCTCTCTCTCTGTCTCTCTCTCTGTCTCGGTCTCTCTCTCTGTCTGTCTGTCGGTCTGTCTGTCTGTCTCTCTCTCTCTCTCTCTCTCTCTCTTTCTTCTTCTCCTCCTCCTCCTCCTCCATGTCTGTTCTTTTTTATACGTGTATCATCCGCTTCCCTCGTCTGTCTCTGTCCCATTCTCTGTTTTCCCG
Source organism: Conus betulinus (assembly GCA_016801955.1). Classification (NCBI taxonomy): domain Eukaryota; kingdom Metazoa; phylum Mollusca; class Gastropoda; order Neogastropoda; family Conidae; genus Conus; species Conus betulinus. Next base: position 69,298 of record JADBJO010005935.1, on the reverse strand, counting down.
TCTGTCTTTGCATGTCTGTCTGTCTGTCTGTGTCTGTCTGTCTCTTCTCTCTACCTTCCTCTCTCTCCGCTCCCTCCCTCCCTCTCTCTCTCTCTCTCTCTCTCTCTCTCTCTCTCTTCTCTCTCTCTCTCTCTCTCTCCTCTCCTCTCCCTCCCTTCTCGCTTTTTTTTTTTCACATTACACCTTTACCCCCTAATAAAACAGGGTTTAGAAAAAAAAAAAAAAAAAAAAAAAATCCACATCTCCAGCCGACGGGCAGACTGGTAGGGTGGGACAGGACGAAGTACCTCTCCAGCACCTCATTAGCGTCCTTAGGGACACGTAGACTCGGTCGTCACCAGACGCAGTCTGGAAGGACACGCTGACTGTGGAGAAGGAAAGGAAAGGAGCCATCATCAGCGTATCAGAGTGAGAACTCACATCTTTTTGTCCACCAATCACAAGACGTGACCGTTGATGCTGCGTTGTTTTTTTTTTTTTTTTTTTTTTTTTTTTTTTTTTAAATAGTTGTCGTTGTTGTGTGTTATTGTTGTAGCTATTGTTGTTGTGTTGTTGTTGTTGTTGTTGCTGTTGTTGTTGTTGTTGTTGTTGTTGTAGCCTGACTGACCGCAGAAGAGCAGTGTCAGGACTATAAGACTCATATAAGAAAAAAAAAATCTTGTATTACGTCACTTCTTGAAAGGTTGGTTCACCCCACCTCCCCTCCCCCACCCCCCCCCCCCCCCCCCCCCCCCGGAAAAAAAAAAAAAGAAAAAAGAAAGAAAAAGGAAACAATGCATATTGAAAAAACAAACAAACAAACAAAAAAAACTAACAACTAACTGACATGGTAGCTATAGTATTGACATTTTTCATGGGGTTTTAAAGCTGGGCTATAGTAATGCAGTCTGGCTTTCTCTTCATTTTTGATTCCTAGTTTTGTTTTTTTTTCTTACCCCCTTAAAAATAACAAATAAATTAATTTTTTTTTTCTTAAAGGCAGCATCAAAGAGAAAAGAGGAACTTCCAGAAGGCACAGGAGGCTATTTGTGCTGGAAAAGCCCCTGCATCCATCCCCACGCGACGGTTAAAAAAAACCAACAACAACAACAACAAAAACATAATGTAACACAAAATTTAAAAAGATTTCTGCTTCTGATTTCAAGCCCTTAACGATATTGTCGTATCATATCTGGAAAAGCCCCTGCATCTTCACGCTTGGGTTAAAGAAAAATAGTTGTAACATACAATTACAAAAGACTTCTTTTTTTTTTTCTGATTTCAAGCCCTTTAAGATATCGTATCATATCTGTACTGAATTTGAAGAAGCTTCAAACGAAACAAAGCTGAAATCAAAATGTGGGTTGTCCAAACGGTTTTTGGTTTTTGTTTTTGTTTACCACTGCTTTATTTATGTATGTTAACATATGCACTTGACTACACGGTTCACCAGATGCTGTAAACTTCCTCCCTGCGCGGTCCCAGCAAAGATCTCAATGTAACTGCTGTATGGTTAATTAAGGACGATTAAGCTGTAATCAAAGAGAAACGTATCATAGCCAAGTGAATGATTAAGGGGAGGAGAACCTGTGCGAGCCGGGGGGATATTGATCTATCTATCTATCTATCTCTGCATACGTTTCTCTCTCTCTCTCTCTCTCTCTCTCTCTCTCTCTCTCTCTCTCTCTCTCTCTCAAGTAAGTAAGTAAGTAAAGTAAGTAATAAGTAAGTATGTAACGAACTAACCGGCTAACGTATTTACTAACTAAGCGACCAGCTAACTAACTAGCTAACCGACTAGCTCACTAACTAAACTAAA
>JADBJO010005935.1:60000-62500 GCA_016801955.1 Conus betulinus | reverse complement strand
GATTAACACCCCCATGGAATATTGGGACAAATCACACGCACATTTCCACGTCGGAGGGTCAAATGACTTTCTATGTCCTTCAGTTTCACGGATTTTAATTAAAAGTTGAAAAAAAAAAAGAGAAGGGTCGCCCGGACGGGTCGCCTAATCGAAAGTCATTGTAGCGACAATAGCCTCGGGGGGAAACAAGCTAAAACAGGGCAAACATGAGTCAGAAATGATCATCCGAAAGGATCCATAAACGCAGCACATCCGACGACAAGGTAAGGTAAGGTAAGGTAAAGTAAGGTAAGGTGGTAAGGTAAGGTAAAGGTAAGGTAAGGTAAGGTAAGGTAAGATAAGGTAAAGGTAAGGTAAGGTAAGGTAAGGTAAGAGTAATGATGTGCAAAGCCCAGCCGACCGCAATGGGCCAAGTCAGGGCTGTCTGGACAGCAGAATAAAAAAAAAAAGCAGAGTTATCTGAGCACTGTTACTGAAGCACTACTGAAGAATTTATGCAGATGGAAACTATACAGTTCATTATTACCTACCAGCAGTAACAGAGTTAAGTCTGAATATTCCATTGGGTTCATTGCATCTATCTATCTATCTATCTATCTATCTATCTATCTATCTGTCTGTCTGTCTGTCTGTCTGTCTGTCTATCTATGTCTGTCTGTCTGTCTACTATACCTATCTATCTACCTATTGTATGTCTGTCTGTCTATCTATCTATCTATCTACCTCTACCTATCTATCTATCTATCTATCTATCTATATCTATCTATCTATCTATCTATCTATCTATCTATCTATCTATACATACATACATACATACATACATACATATAAAAAGTGAAGAAAGCACCAACTCCACTCAAGAAATGTAACAACTGTTACATCGTCCCTATACACACAGCAAAACATAATTATCGTAGCGGAACAATGTCCATGAAGATTGTCACAATGCAACAGTCCAGACAAAAAAAATGTACTTTAGTTCAAATGGTTCGTTCCTGCTGCTGCCTTGATACATTCCTCTTCACCGTGGGTCGCGCTATAATATTGTTCCATTTCACGTGGTGTCGCCACTGACCAGCCGAAAGGAACGGCGCGAAAGATGATACAGCTCTGCTGGGTAAGCTTAGAGGAACAGCCGAGAGGGGCGAGAGGGACACATCGTATGGAACGGTCATTGGGGGGGGGGGGGGGGGGGGGGGGGGGGGGCGCACCACGAGGAAATTGCGTGTGACAAGAGAGTACATTAAGACTACGGCGTTGGCAGATTCATGGCCGCTGGCCTTCGGTGGGTAGGGGAGGGAGAGAGAGAGAGAGAGAGAGAGAGAGAGAGAGAGAGGGGGGGGGGGGGCAGAGGGGAGGGGGGATGAAGGAGTGAAGGGGATCAGACTGAGAGAAGGGAGTGATGATGGTGGTCACTGTCTTTATAGAGTGGTAGGAGGTGGGTAGGTCCCCGCCTCCCCGTCCCCGTCCCCGCCTCCCCCTCCCCCCCCCCCCCGCCCACCCCCGCCCACTCCCCTCTCCCCACGCCGTTGTCTGGCTCCGCGACTAAGCTGTTATTATCTTCATCATCAATTGCCGTGGCTTGATAGGTTATGCCTTGCGTCCGTTGACTCGGAAGAGACTGTGTTTACGGTGAAAATGGGGGTCTAGAGGACATCGGGATTGTCTTGAAAGCCAGAGAAATTCCGGGTCCACGGTTTATCTTGGAAGGGAAGGTTGTGTGTGTGTGTGTGTGTGTGTGTGTGTGTGTGTGTGTGTGTGTGTGTGTGTGTGTGTGTGTGTGTGTGTGAACTGTCTATCTTTCACTGCTCCTCCATTGGTTATCTGAATGGTAGTCTAGCTGATAAACTGGCGTTTCCATTCGCAATGAACTTCTCAGCACACCTAAAAGAAGCCCAGGTTTAGAAAGAGAGTAATCCATGTGTGGAGGAAAAAAGCTCTTTCACGGGGTTAACACAAATATACGCAGACTGAGAAAAAAAAGACGAAGCCATATGGGTGGCGCTGCACAGTGGCGACACACTCTCCCCTTGGTCACTCAACAGCCAGAATTTGGTACAGACAGCACCTTGTGTGATGATAAAGTTATTTAATACGGTGCAGTGTCTCGTCTGGTAGGCTGCCTCATAACGACAACTGAACGGTTCACAACTGAACGAGAGCGGATTCAGGGGAGCCAGGATGAACAAAAGAGCCAGGATGAACAAGATAGCCAGGATGAACAGAGAGCCAGATGAACGAGCCAGGATGAACAGAGAACCAGAGAACAGGAGAGCCAAACAAGAGAGCCAGGATGATGAAGAGTTCAGGATGAGAGAGCCAGGATGAACAGAGAGAACAATAGAGCCAGGATGAACAGAGAGCCAGGATGAACCAGAAAGAAGGAGAACAGAGAGCCAGGATGAACAGAGAGCCAGGATGAACAAGAGAGACAGGATGAACAGAGAGCCAGGATGAACAGAGGAGAGCCAGGATGAACGGAGAGCCAGGATGAACAGAG
>JADBJO010005935.1:42500-55000 GCA_016801955.1 Conus betulinus | reverse complement strand
CAGCAATAACACTTGAAGCAGCGGTCAGTCAATTCAATTTTTTCTGCGTTCGCAGGCTGATACTCCTGCGGATGCTGCGATTTAATGACTGGAAAACCAGACACAGGTTTGAACAACGTTGCGTTTTCTGGAACTTTTTTTCTTTCTGCGTACGCAGGCTGATACTCCTGCAGACACTGCCTGTATAGACAGGCAGTGGAGTTTTGTGTGTATGACCGTTCTTTATCCCACCATTAAGGCAGCCATACTCCATCTTCGGGGAAGGTGCATGCTATGTGTAACGTGTCATCCATACCAACGGCCAAACTGGCCTTCTCTTTCCGAAAGTTGGTGAGGGGATTTGACGTGTGTGCAATATGTTGTGCGTGCGTTCCCACACGGAACCTCGGTTTATAGTCTCATTCGAAGGACTGTATAGGGAATGAAGTCTAAACCAATGTTCACTCCAAGGGAAAAATCCCCCTGTACCGAAATTCGAACCCACAACCCCAGGATCACGAGTCCGGCGCTCTACCTACTGAGCTACTCCGGCCCAACCAGCGACCATTCTTGTAACACGCAGTTCTCTGGGAGAAAAGTGACCTCTCCCAACAAATCCACCCCCGACTGCACACTTTGGTCAATCGAGAAACTTTTTTTTTTTTTTTAACTGGAAGGAATACAGTATACTGTGAGACAGATTTCAGACAGCTGGTATTATAGTTTGATGGCCATTTTGAGAAAACAATCATCTAAAGATGCTCTCCGCCCGGGATCTTCAGAAAACAAGCCTTCAGCATTTGCCATAAATTTGGCGAACGTTGCATGACACGAGGATGACGCTGGATTCATTGTCTCAGCAAGTTCGATGCGTACTCTTTTGTTAAATATGAATCAAGTGATACAGTAATGTCATACTGCTGAAACAGTTCAATCCATCAAAATGTGCGTTCCCCCGGGGGAGGGGGGAGAGAGAGAGAGAGAGAGAGAGAGAGAGAGAGAGAGAGAGAGAGAGAGAGAGAGAGAGACAGACAGACAGACAGACAGACACACAGACAGACAGACAGACAGGGAGAGAGAGAGAGAAAACACTGAAAAAAAAAAAAAATGCAAAACGACAAACATGGTTTTAGCGAAACCACACAGCTAGTTATCATACATCCACACCCAGCCATCCACCTACTACTCACCCCACACACCCACTCATGCGCTTGCCATGCCCTTCTCTATGTGGTCCACACACACACACACACACACACACACACACACACACACTTTTCATTGTACCCCTCTCCCTTTCCTCTCCCCACCCTCCTCCCTATCCCTATCAGCCCATCTTCGCGCCCCTCCCCCCCGTCCCCCCTCCCGCCCCCCTTCCCCCCCCCCCCCCCCCCCCCCCCCCCCCCCCCCCCCCCCTTAGAATCTAGAAGCTATACGGACGATGACCCTTCCAGTACCCTGAAGATCAGATAGGCGAGGAATGAGAGGGCCATCGCCTCATTCATGGGTGTCAGGGGGAGATTGCACGCATCACGCAATCTCTGTCATGACCTCCTCACTCACTCACCCGGCCCCCCGGAGACACACACACACACACACACACACACACACACAAACACACACTGTAGTTCTCATACTAGACGGGAGGAGTGCCCAAGTCGCCACTGACCATCGGTCAAATCGGAGGAGGCGGGGATGGGGGTGGGGGTGGGATGGGGGAGGAGGAGGAAGAAGACCGAGTGCTTGAACTTGAAACAAAAGACATCCAGGGAAACTATACTACTTGAAATTGGGTGAGGACACAAGAAAAGGAACAAACAAACAAACAATCAAAATCAAACAAACAAAAACACAAACAAATAAACAAGCATAAAACATGCTTTATTCAGTGGATATTACAAAGGGAGGTGCGGCGTGTGTATGTGTACGTGTGTATGTGTACGTGTGTGTGTGTGTGTGTGTGTGTGTGTGTGTGTGTGCGGGCAGGGGGGGGGGGGGGGGGGGGGGGGGAGGGGGAGCGGGGTGGGGAGGGGGTGAGTAATAAACACACGCATGCTGCACAAGCAAAAGTTCAGGCGGAAAACTGTATTTTACCGTGACAAAATGTGCACACGGACCCTGATCTCTTTGTCTTTAATAGATTTATATTATCCCAATGAATTCATCTTTCTATTCGTCAAGCAGCACACAGAGCAAAATCTTAGCGAGGTTTGACTGGTGCAGGTAGATAATATATAGTTCAAAAGCTGTCAAAGAATAAGAAGGAAAGGTTGAATGTGTGGGAGGGGTATGAAACGAAGTCGCCTGGCTCGTAGGTAGTCTATGGTAGTATGTAATAAAAGGGGCAGGAGGAGGGAGAGGTTTTCATTGCGCAGTGTGTCCATTTACATATGTTTCCTATTTCTGCTTCGTTGTCAAGCTTTCCAGTACCGATCTCTCTCTCTCTCTCTCTCTCTCTCTCTCTCTCTCTCTCTCTCTCTCTCTCTCTCTCTCTCTGTGTATTCATTTCAAATATCAAAAGGTAAAAGTCATATGCATTAATTAGTTACAAACTAAGTGGTTTCTTTCCCTTATTTGGACTTTATTTGACATATATGGTGTGTGTGGTTTTTTTAATAAAGCAAAAAAAAAAGAAAAAAATAAATTAAACGAAAATTAAGTCAGGAAAATGCAGTTGCAAACCTTTCAATTCATGAAAACACAACGTTGGCAATGTTCACGGACATCCTACCGACCGTCTTTTGGCTGTTAGAGGGCTGCCCATTAGAGCAATCCCAGAGGAAGTGTTTGGACCCCGGAACGTCGGACAAACTTTCTCTTCTGATCTTCACAGCACTATCCAGTACACGGTACCAACCTTTGAAGTTCAGGAGAGTCGCCCTTCAGAGAGAGAGAGAGAGAGAGAGAGAGAGAGAGAGAGAGAGAGAGAGCTGTAGTGAAATCCTTGTATGGTACTGACTTTCGTTTCAACCTCATCGCACAACACCGAAGGAGTAGTCAATAATTCAGCTGCCAGACCGCTGCAGAAAATTGTGTCAGTTTGCCCAGCACAAACAACTCTAAGCCCTGTTGATGCCGGCATTGTAATTGTACAAGTCTGGACAACTCTTAACTGTATACTCCTTACATTTTTCAAAGAAGACGATTTAAACGAGAACGAAAAACACGATAACACGGGGGGGGGGGGGGGGGGGGGGGGGGGGGGGGGGGGGGGGGGGAGGTGCTGGCAGAGAAATACATATTGCACACCATGCTTTTGTAACAGAAATACGCACTGTGACCAGTCTGCCTTTAATAGATTAATATCATCCGAATGTAGACTGATATTATCGGAAGATATTATCCGAATGTAGATTGATATTATCCGAATGTATTCAAACTTATTTTGTGTAACGCTGCCAAAAATATCCTTGCAAGTCTTTTAGGGGTATATATTGTTGTTTTAAAGTTGACCTCAGATTACTGTTTCAACCGTTACTGTCACGTTTTTTTTTATTCACTGTGTCACATTGTATGGAAAATACATAATTAGTTAGGCAGAGGCAGGAAACAAGAGGGCTGGGGAGAGGAGGGTTGGGGGTTAGCTAAGCGGACAGAGTATTAATCTCTTGATCCACAGATACAAGGGTCAAATCATGCAGTTTATGGCGCAGCCGACATCGAAGACCATTTCAAGGCTATGGCCGAATTGTAATATATACCATTTACACATTCTAACATCATGACCAGAATTCGAAAGCAAGACATTAATTGAAATGACTGATCTGGTGAGATGGAAAAAAAAAAAGTCCATGTCTGTTACTGTCTCTGATGATAGACCATAGCAGCCTTATTAGAGAGAAAAAACGTCCTTCCAATCCATTCTTTCGTGCCCAGGAGTATTCTTTGGGTGGAGGTTTATTTCGTGAAGGTGCTGTTTAGGGTGAACCTCCCAATCTTCAACTGGAGAACTCAAACAAACATTAAGAGAGAGAACATATATACATTTGGTTTGTTCTGAACTTAGTTCCAGAGCCACAGTACACATTTCTGAGAGACAGAAAGAGAGAAGTACCCAGAAAGAGTTCCTCCTTCAAATCATTCAATGCTAGAAATGTCTTCTTTTTTCAGTTTCTTCTTAAGTTAGAGCTTAATGAAGTTGCCCTACAGATTACAAGTATACTTGCATGACAAATAAAGATGATTCCGTTTTTAATTCATCAATGCAGTTTTCTCTCAAATTCATAACTGTGAGATGTGCTCCATCTTCCCCCCTCCCTTTATCATTTTCCTGAAATTAGATGCTCACAGACAAGGCGCAAAACATTTGCGTCATAGTCTACGCGTACTTGTAGCCATCTGTATGTCTGCTTTTGTCAGCTTCAGAAACGCAACGTTGTAGAGCGCTTCAGGTTTTGTCTCTTAGTTCATTCTCCTAAAATAAAGTGCTCATGGGCAAGACTAATCATGTGCCTATTAGTCCATCCATATTCAAGCTGTCCGTATGTCCGCTCCTCTTTCAGCTCCAGAAACGGGGGCCGGAATAGTTCAGTTGGTAGAGCGCCGGACTCGTGATCCTGGGGTTGTGGGGTTCGAATTTCGGTACAGGGGGATTTTTCCCTCGGAGAGTGACATTGGTTCTGACACCCTTACCCATACAATCCGTCAAAGGAGACTATAAACCGAGGTTCTGTGTGTGAACGCACGCACATCTTGCATACACGTAAAATCCCATCACCAACTTTCGGAAGTGAAGGCCAGTTTGGCCGTTGGTATGGATGACACATTACACATAGCATGCACCTTCCCCGAAGATGGAGTATATGGCTACATTAATGGTGGGATAAAAAAAAAAAAAAAGGTCATACACACAAAACTGCACTGCCTGTCTATACAGGCAGTGTCTGCAGGAGTATCAGCCTGCGCACGCAGAAAGAAAGAAAGCTCCAGAAACGCAACGTTGTTCAAACCTGTGCCTCTTTTCCATCATTCATTAAATCGCATTCAAAATCTGTTGCATGTTTTTAACGCTGAGTGACATTTTCAAGACCAGCACTGGTTTGGACTAAGGACACTCAGCAGCTAGGACCAATTCACCTGTCTCTGCGCCCTCTGTTACAGAACTGGTTGCTACTGTGAAAGGAGAACAGGGATTCTATGGTCGGAAGAAGATAAAAGATTCGATAAGGAAGGCGATGAAGCAGGGGAAGCTTGCAAGGAGGGAATAGGCGGTGATGGACGAAACGAAGATGTAGAGGAGTGTCTGGAGTGCTTTGCTACAGGCTAGATCCGTTATTCAGCGGTTTTCTGTCTGCTCCTGATTAGTCTGGCCATGTGCTCGTGATGCACGTGTGTGTGCAGCCCTTCTCCACGTTGAGAGCTCTTTGCACCATCGATTTCTTTGATTCTTTCGTGCCTTTTCTGTCCGGGAGAAGGAAGGGTGAGGGGGGACTTGTGGGTTAGTGTACAAAACAGAAGGTGTTGTGGGAGGGTAATCGAAATTTGGAGCATCCTGGGAAAGTGTAAGTTTCCTCCCATTCTCATAGTGCACCAACAAATTTGTGATGAATGCACAGATACTGACATGATTTGACCAAGAATGTATAGCACATTTCCTCTCTGTCTCTATCTCTGTATATGTGCCACTCTCTCTCTGTCTGTGTCTGTCTGTCTGTCTGTCTGTCTGTCTGTCTGTCTCTCTCTCTCTCTCTCTCTCTCTCTCTCTCTCTCTCTCTCTCAATTCACACGCAGATCCTTTAATTTATGTACTCAGCATTCATCCCTAAAAAAAGTATGCTATATTCAGTTTTTTGAACACGCTGCAGGTGCTTTCGTTTTAGATTTGTAAGAAACATGTGCACATTCCTACATACTCCCATGCATGTCTCGATGTGTGTGTGTGTGTGTGTGTGTGTGTGTGTGTGTGTGTGTGTGTGTGTGTGTGTGTGTGTTTTAACATATGGACTCCAAAGCTGAGCTATGTTGACTGTCAACGAGCCACAGGGGCCCTAAAACTCTACAGCAAAAAGCAAACAAAAACGTTCATCTTAAAAATTACTGCACACATTTACATTTGAGGAATATTAACAAAAATATGTGCATCAAACACAAATTCTCTCAAATGTACCTTGCCCTTCAAAAGATATGGAAGATATGACATTCAAAAACACTGGCAAATTCTCTCCACAACTATGCAATTTCACAGACACACACCCCCTCCCCCCCCCCCCCCCCCCCCTCCCCCCCCTCATGTCATGCCACTTTCGAAACGACAGCCAGCCAACACAGGCTTTCAGAAGAAAGGCGAACATTAGAGATGAAAGAAAGGGAGAGGTTTAGTAGTGGGCAGGGAGGGAATGGCGGATAGGAAGGATGGGTAAACGGAAAAGGGAAAGCCAAGCTGAATGACAAAGGAACGTGTCTCGTCTCCTCAGCAATATTATTGGCGTAGTTCCTGGGAGGATTCATTTGTCCGCTCCAAAGGCCTGGCAGGCAATTAGTTTATAATACGTGACGCAAAAAAAAATAGGTCAAAGCCAAGTTAATTGGGTGCCTTGGAACTGTGACTGTCGACAATGAGTTATAGATAGCGTATGCGTTCCAGAACTTGCCAAAATGGGAGCTGTCTAGGTTCTGAAAATCTTATGTGATTATCGTGGCCAGAAAGGAGAAAGTGATAAGATGAGATGGGGAAGGGGAGTAGCAGAAGGAGGATTTAGTGATGAGAACAGAAGGAAAAGCAGGGAATGAATCTGTTGAGTCAAAATACATTTATGACGGACATTATACCTAATCAGAAATATGAAATGAACCTAACCAGACAGCTTTGATGCCCTTTATCCATTTCTTGGATAGGCGCCAATATTGTATTTTCTGCACGATTATAAAAGTCACTAAAGTAATCTTTTAACACAGAAATGGTGTGAGACAAATCCAATAAAACACGACAAAAACAAGGTTAACAAAATATGGCACCAAAATGGCCATATCACAAAACCTGAAAACTAAAACCCCACCAGCTATGCATCTACATTAAGGGAAAACAAAACTTCAATTCTTTCCAGCAGGTTTTTTTTTTTAAATAAGAGATGTAAATGGAACCGTTTTTGAACAATATACCCACTAATTGTCTGTTCAACTCTTTTTTAACAGGACTCAGCTGAAGAAACAAAACAAATACGACCTGCCAAAATCATCAAATCCACTCGAGCATCTTCTTTGCCTCTTGCCCCCCCCCCCCCCCTCCCCCCACACTCCTCCCTCACCCACACACTCTCTGAAAGACATCTCCCTGCCTGCTCAACTCCCCCCCCCCCCCCCCCCCCCCTCCCTCCTCACTCTCCGGCTGACCCAGTTTGTTCCGTCTCCATTGTCCACCCCATTGCTTCCAGTGCTCGGGGGGAAGCGACGTCAGGATTGGAGGAAGGCGAGGACATTACAACTGATTTCAAACAGGAAAGGTTTTCAAATTAGCTGACAGAGCGTCTTCCTGCACAAGGGTGCAGTTGGTTACGGATCAATAAAATGTGCAGACGTCAACGTGGCTGAGGCATGGGCTGGTGGAGAATGTATTGTACTCTAGAGAGAGAGAGAGAGAGAGAGAGAGAGAGAGAGAGAGAGAGAGAGAGAGAGAGAGAGAGAGAGAGAGAGGGAAGGAGGGAGAGAGAGAGGGGGGGGGAGAGAGGCAGGGGGGGGGGGGGGAGGCAGACAGACAGACAGACAGTCTCCCCCCCCCACTCTCTCTCTCTCTCTCTCTCTCTCTCTCTTTGATACTTTGATATTTTATTGTCATTACCAAAGAGGTCTTTTGACAAGGGGAGAGCGGGTGACAGAACAATAACATTTCCCTCCTACTTTCGTTGCAAAAAATAGTACACATTCATCCCCATTGTGTATCTCAAATCAAAGGTTAACAAAAACAAATAAATCGTAACATTTCCTTGTGTCCCTCACACATAGGAGTAACGCAGTAAGGTTAAAACAAATTAAAGATCGTAAGTCTGACTAGACGATCTACTCAATTAAATGATGACATTGTATCTTACTGACAGAGAGAGAGAGAGAGAGAGAGAGAGAGAGAGAGAGAGAGAGAGAGAGAGAGAGAGAGAGAAGAAGAAGAAGAAGAAAGAAGAAGAAGAAGAAGAAACCAATTTGTTGCAGAAATGTTGAGTCAGAAAATACATTTCACAAACACATATTTAATCATGCCTAGATACAGTAAGTGTATGTTGTACTCCAGACTTCACAAACTTTATTGGATTGCAATTGCTCGTTTGTCAATGATAATGCGTGTATCTGACGATAACAGTAACACAGACAATACGATGAAGAAGGGTAACTACATGAGTTTTATCAATACTCAAACAGAAAAGTGGAGTAGTATTCTAACCTAACTTAAGTTTTAAACTCTACTTGTAGCATTCTTACCCAGAATCTCCATGAATCTTCATTCAGAATAGTAACAGTTTTTTTAATGTAACAATGAACAAAGAGATACAGGAATTCCATATAAACCATTGTTATCACGACACAACACAAGCATCCTTTTGATTTGTACGTGTGTAGGGTCCTCTAAAATCTGACCTTTTCTCGCTGATCAAGCATTACATTGTTGCTATTTCTGAAAGTAAATTATCAGGTGCAGGTGAGATCTACATACCTCGCTATGTGGCATTCCATAAAACCAGTTCTGAATTACATTCGTCCCAACCGTGTGCGCTGTGTTAAATTGCGTGTGCGTTGGAAAGTCTGACCAGTTGTGAAATGTCATATACCCTACTCGTTTTTCATGTAAAATGTTCTGTCTTTGTTTGCCTTGCCTTGTCTTGTCTTGTCTTGTCTTGTTGTCAAAACATGCACAGGTTTTGATCAGTCAAGGAATCACGTTCAAAAAACCCGTCCTTATTTTCGTGTGTTGAGTGGAACTATCAAGAATGATTGCACTGCTGCTGTACCGGATTAGACGTAGGAAACTCAACTGTACCAAATCCACATATGTATGCACCCCCTCTTAGGAAGATGGTTGATGCTGTAAAGTGGAAAAAGGGATTCATCGTTGGAAACAATATATTGGATAGGGAAAGAAATGAAAGTAGGGAAGTTTGAGACGGGGGCCGGGGCCGGGGGGGGGGGGGGGGGGGGGGGGGATGGGTATGATGGGGGTGGATGAGATGGAGAAAGTCTGAAGGAGTGCCTGAAGCGCTTTGCTACACGCTAGATCCATCTTCTAGATGAATTTCTGTCTCCTCTTCATTAGTCTGGTGGATTCCTATCGCAGGAAGGAAGGCTGGCGTGACATATCGGATATTGTATGAAACGCAATATATTGCAGAGGGTATCAGAAAGTCAGAGCAGCCTTAGGGTGCATCAACTAATTCGTGTGAGTACAGATACTTCTATGATTTGACTGGGGGTGCACAACACATTTACTCTCCCTCTCTCTTTCTCTCTCTCTCTGTCTCTGTCTCACTCACTCACTCACTCACTCTCTCTCTCTCTCTCTCTCTCTCTCTCTCTCTCTCTCTCTCTCTCTTTAATTCACAACATATATCTCTAAATTCATACCTAAAATCCCCTGTCACACAAAATTTCTACTGCATTTGACATTTTGTCCCATGCTGCTCTAAACTTACATAATATACTGCTCATGAGTTCATGTGCACCCGTGGTGTGTGTGTGTGTGTGTGTGTGTGTGTGTGTGTGTGTGTGTGTGTGTGTGTGTGTGTGTGTGTGTGTGTGTGTGTCCGTCTGTGTGTGTGTCTGTGTGTGTGTGTGTGTGTGTGTGTGTGTGTGTGTGTGTGTGTGTGTGTGTGTGTGTGTATGTGTGTGTCTGTCTTAAAAACCCACTCTTCTGGCCACATGAAACACTTCAGCAGTCAAGCCATGTTGAGTACATCCCGACTGGCCATGGAAACCATCATTAGACTCTTCAGTAAGAAATCAGGGAGAGTTCATTCTACTAAAGCATGGCACATATTTGTGTCGTGAGATTAGAAGCAACATTATATGAAACTCCAACTGCTCTTAAACGTACAATGCTGTACAAGAAACATGTCAACAACAAAATTGTCACCTAACGCACAGGCAAATTCTCTCCACAACCATCCAGGTTCCCAAACGTGGCGTTTCCACCTCCATCAAAGCACTCTCAAAATGACAGCAGCCAACAAAGGCTTTCAGCAGGTATGCGAAGAGAGAGAGGAGGGCCGTTGGGATGAGAAAAGTGGAGGGAAAGGAGACGGGGAGAGGAGGAGAGGAAAGGAGAGGCGAGTGGGGGTAAAAAAAGAGGAGGGAAAGCCAAGCTGAATGACAAAGGAACGTGTCTCGTCTCCTCAGCAGTATCCTTGGCGCAGTTTCTTGGAGGATTCATTTGTCCGCTCCAAAGGCCTGGCAAGGCAATTAGTTTACAATCACGTCATACAAAACTAGGTCAGGAGCACATCAACCAGGAACCAGAGAACCAAGACTGGCGATGATTGGGAGTGGTGAGGTAGTGTGTGGACTCCAGAAGTTGTGGAGATGAGAGGTATCTGGGTTGTGAAACGATTCTTTCATTATTTTTTTTGTAGTGAAAGAGATATTAATGCAATGAGATGAGACGAGGAAGAGTAGTGTGAGAGTTATAGTGGAAAGGGGGGGGGGGGGGGGGGGGGGGGGGTAAAATGATGTACTGAGAGACAGGAGAAATTGTGGGGAATGAATCTGTGTGTGTGTGTGTGTGTGTGTGTGTGTGTGTGTGTGTGTGTGTGTGTGTTTACTGGAGTGCGAAAGTTAAAACAGAAGTGTGATATCCCTGGGATGAAGTCTGTATTTGAAATTTATCAGCTTCACAAAGCTTTGTTCCCAACACAGGAAATAAATATCTTCATACTTTAGTCAAGAAGCCCCAGAGATACTCTCGTCATTTTACCTTACTTACTTACTTAGGGCCCATTGCTTTTGCGAGAGCATAGGCCATCAACAGCTTGCACGCCAATGACTGAAGTCCTGGGCAATCTTTCCTATTTCGCCCAAGCTGTAGTCCATCCGCCTGGTGTCCACTTCCAGGTTCTGCCTCCAGGTGTTTCTTGGTCTTCCTCGCTTCCTTTGCCTTGAGGATTCCAGGTCAGAGCTTTTCTGGTGGTGGTGTTCTGGGGGGCTTTCGGAGCGTGTGTCGCTTCACCGTTCAGTGTAAAAGGAATTGTTTCACGTGAACAAATATGATAACAAATCACATCCATGTGAACAGGACAAACATGTACAGAAAACAGGGGGGGGGGGGGGGGGGGGGGGGGGGGGGAATATAGCCCAAGTATAAAAAACCCACTTCTGGTAGGTAGCTCCTAAAACCACCAACAAATGAATCTTTCATGCAAGATTACAAACCATAAAAACAGGGATTTATTAAAAAACAATCAAATGAGTGAACCTGGAAGACATGACAAAGCAAGAGACTGGAGAAGGACAAGGACATGACAGAAGGAAAGGAAACAGACGAAGGAAGCCAACTATTGAGAGAAACCTATGTCTTGCAAGAGTGTTTGGCAGGCAAATGACATTGTCAACAGCTGAAAAAACGCATAGTACCTTACATGGCATGTGAAATGATTTGCATGTATATCATGAAACACGATTAAGATATAACTCTGAATGACTGGGAAATATGTACCATAGAATGACAAACATGTAATACAATTGATCAATATGCAATATTGTCTTTATTTATTGAAAATATGCACAGAATAATCAGCAGCAATATAAAAACGACTAGAATGTAGCATAGCATGTAATATAGAACGATCAGAATGTAAGTGACTCGCGAACATGCAACACAGCATGACTAGTATGTAATATAGAATCACCACATACAAATGAGTAACACTATGTATGCAGACTGGATATCATGGAATGTAGAATGACAACATACAGCGACGAGCATGCAACAAATAAACAGCACACAGAATCAGCAACATACAACTAAGATAGAACAGCTAACATGTAACATAGAATGGTAAGCATGGACATGAACAACGCAGTTGAAGACATTACACCAAAATCAGAATTACGAAATGAACGCGGTCAGGTGCTGCATGCTGTATGCCCTCCTTGGATTGGCACTATGATGTAATCTCTGCACGATTCTACAACGATTATATACTATATATATATATTACATGTTAGCTGTTCTATACCAAGGTAGTCTATTAACATGGAAATGGTGCTTCGACAAATCAGGGAAAACACGACAGTGACTAAGCTTGTAAAACTATGATCGTAAAATTCGCCACATGATAAAAACTACAAAACTAAACTCCACCAGCTTGACACCCACAAAGAGAAAAAAAAACACAATGTAATCGTTCACAAAATATTTGTTACAAGAAAAGGTTATGGAGCCATTTCGTTTTTCTTTCTTTCTTTTTTTTTTTAATCCTCATTCTTTTTCTCAATATGCTCGCTTCTTCTCTCTTGACTCCTTTTAAAAGGATCAAGCAAGACACAAACATGACATGCCAAATTCCCCAAATTCCCTCGGTCATCCCCTCTGCTTCTTGTCTCCCCTC
>JADBJO010005935.1:30000-40000 GCA_016801955.1 Conus betulinus | reverse complement strand
CTATGCATCAACTGGAACTTGCATGAATGATTGCACTGCCGCTGTACCCGCTTGGATCGAGGAGACTCATTTACTATAAATCCACATGTTTCTGCACCTCTTTTAACAGAGATGGCTGACGCTATAAAATGGGGAAAAAATGATTCTGTGTTGAAAGGAAGAGGGAAGACTGGAGGGCGGATGACAATGAAACTGGGGCAGTTTCAGAGGAGGAGAGGAGGATACGTGCTGAAAGACAAAATAAAGGAGGTTTGGAGAAGCGCCTGGAGTGCTTTGCTACAGGCCATCCATTATTCAGGCACGGATTTCAACCTCCCCTTGATTAGTCTGACCGTGTAGTCGTGTTGCACGTGCGTGCAGCCCTACTCTGCGCCCAGCGCTCTCCGGGGCATTGATTTCTTTGATTTTTTTTTTGTCGTTTCTTTTCTTTTCAGTTGAAAGAAGGAACGATGCGATGGCAAGTGAGTTATTGTAGAAAACGGAGGACATTTTGGAAGGGATCAGAATTTTGAGAAGCCTAGGTCATGTTAGTTCTGTCCATACTTAGGGTACAGCTACCAGTCTGTGTGAGTGTGGTCCTGATTTGAGGATGCGTTGCACACATGTTCCTTCTGTCTCTGTCTCTGTCTCTCTCTCTCTCTCTGTCTCTTTCTCTGTCCATCTGTATTCAGTTCACAAACATGCCTGCAAATTATGCATCTAGCCTCCCCCCCCCCCCCCCCCCGCCCTCCCCTCCTCCTCCATTCCACACAAACTTCATCGCATTTGACATGTGTTTTTTCCCTACGCAGTGGGTGCTTTCAAGCAGACTTATATAAAATATTCATGCACAACCCCATGTGTGCTCATACTTCAAGTGTGTGTGTGTGTGTGTGTGTGTGTGTGTGTGTGTGTGTGTGTGTGTGTGTGTGTGAGAGAGAGACAGAGACAGAGACAGAGACAGACACAGACAGACAGACAGACAGACAGAGATGTTTTACAACCACACTCCTAGTTACCGTAAAAGCACTACAGCCACATTCAGATCATGCTGTTTATAGCCCAGCTGACCATGGAAACCATAAACCTCTGCAGCAAGAAACAAGATGTAAAGTTCATTTTGAAAACAAAACAAAACAAAACAAACACAAAACACTTGTTTACATTATAGGATTAGAAAAATAATATATATAGACCTGAATTCTCTAAAACACACAATGCAAATGAAAAAAAAAAAAAAAAAAAACAGAGGTAAAGCAAGAATGGTCTCTCATGTATCCATGTAAAATCTCTACATAATCATCCTAACTCCCAGATGCAGCGATGTTTTTTTTTCTGCCTGTCCGTCCACCCTCAAGATGTTGGCCTATCAAAACAAGCTGTCAGAGGGAAGGCAGATACCAGAGATGAAAGGAAAGGAGAGGGTGGTAGTAGGAGAGGAAGGTGGAAATGGGGAAGAAACGAGGGAAAGCCAAGCTGAATGACAGTGGAACGTGTCTCGTCTCCTCAGCAATATCCTTGGCGTAGGTCCTTGGAGGGTTCCTTTGTCCGCCCCAAAGGCCTGGCAGGCAATTAGTTTGCAAGAAAGTGATACAAAAACAGGTCAGGAGCACATGAAAGCAGGAGTCCTGGAATTAGGACTACCGATAATTGGAGGGGAAAGGCGGGATTCAGGTGGAGATGAGAGGCATCTGAGCTATGACAAGATTTTTCTGTTTTCATTATATTTGCAAGGAAGGAAAAAAAAAATGATGATGCAACGATATGAGACAAAGAAGGGGACTAGGAGAGTGGCTTTAGGAGGGGGAGTGGGAGGGGGGGGGGGGGCTAAGATGATAGTCTTGAGGGCTGAAAGGGACTGTGTGGAATGAAAGCCCCTTTCATTATTTTTACAGGGAGGAAAATGATGCAATGAGATGAGAAAAATGATGCAATGAGATGAAGCGGGGGAAGGGGACAGGAAGAGTGATAGTGGGGGTCGTGTCGAAAGGAACTGGTGGGAGCTGGGTGGGGGCAAGGTGAAAGCATTGAGCACCAGAAGGAACTCTGGGCCATGAAGCATTGGGGTGAAGATGGATGGGGGGGGGGGGGGGGGAGGGCAATCAAAACAGAATGGAAGCAATCGTGGAATAACATGGGATAATAAAGACTGCATTTGTTATCCAACAACTACACAATGCTATTTTTCCCAAATCAGAAAATGCATCATGAATATTTTCATACTTTCGCCCGAAAGGCGCCCCAAAAGACACTTTTGTCATTCTACAGTTCTCTGTAATTTATCACTAAAGAGAAGTTGTCTTTAACTTAGACAAATATGATGGCAAGGTGCATTCATTTGGCTAGGATATGGATAGATAGAAAAGAGGAAAACAGCCAATGAGTCAAACAACGTCTCTTGGTATGAAACGGAAAAAAAACTAAAGCAGAACAATGCTATTCTGTGTACAGACTCCAAAAACAGGGAGTTTATTTAAAAGCAAAGAGGTGATAGAACCTGGGAAATACTGTAAAGGAAGACACGAGGGGACAACAACAAAATAATAATAGAGGTAAAGAAAACATTAAGACAGAGAACTAACTGCACAGAACAAAAAATCTGGCAAAGAATGCCTGGCTGGCAATGGCATTGTTGGTAACTAAAAAGTACAGAACGACTGGCTGTTAGCAGGGGACGACTATCATGTATATATAACATAACACGATTAGCTCATTACATTGAATGACTAGCATGTTCGTAACATAGTATTGCCAGAAAGTATCACTGAATGACTTGCATGCAATCAAGAATGACGTCATTGACATGACATGAAACAGACTAGCTTGTGGCATAGAATAGCCAGTGTAAAACACAGAATGGCAAGTATGTAGCATAAGATGACTAGTATGCAATGTAAAACTAACACACAGAATGGTCAGCGTGAAGTGACTAACATTCAACATAGAATGAACACATGAAATGATTAATACACATGTGTAACATTTTACATGAAATGGCTAGTATGGAACTAACATAGAATGGCTAGATTGTAAAATGATGACTAGCACGCAGCCTACAAGTATTAGACTAGCTTGCAACCTATTACATAAAACGACAATTATACAATACAAAATGATCAACATCTAAGAAAGCATTAATGTAAAAAGGCTATCATGTAACACAGCACAAATATACAGAATAACTGGCCGATAACTAATGTAGCATACATTGTAGAATGATAAGCATATGACATAAGATGAAAAGCATACAGCAGAGAATGATATTCTCAGAATAACCACGCCCAGTAACTAGCATGTAACTTAAAATGAAAAATGAAATAATCTGAATGTGACTGGCCAAAACTTAATAGACTGACTAATGTGCAGCTAATACAGAGTGGCCAACCTGAACCAAAGAATAGCTTAGCTTTGGCATGAGCAACACAGTTGATGACATTGCATCTGATCAGAATCCTAAACATGAACACAGCCATGTAGCCATCGATGCCTGGAATCTGTTCTTTGGATAGGTGATAACGTATTCTTGGCACTGTTCTGAAGTAGTCACTAAGGTAACTTAGTAACATAGAAACAAATATTTGGACATAGCCTTTAAAACAAGACAATGACAAGACTAATATAATAGGACTCTAAAATGACCATGTGACAAAACTTCAACAACAACAACAAAAAAAAAAAAAAAAAAAAAAAAAAACTCCATCGCTGGCCCTAGAACAACAAACGAAAGAGAGAACGACAACAACTTTTTCTTTCCAAAATGCTTTCGAGCAAAGACATGGAACCGTGTTTGAAATGTCTACTACCCTTTCTTAGATACCCTAAGTGACCTGCAAATCCTCAAATCGTTTCCAACATCTTTGTCCCTTGCCCATGTGCAAACCCCACTACACCCCCCACCCTCCGCACTTCCATCCTCCATCCCCGCCCTCCTCTAATTAAGCCAGCTCTTTCCCCAGTGTCCACACAATGCTCCTCCAGTGAATGGGGAAACAGAGTCATCATTTGAGGAAGGCGAGGAAATTAAAATTGATTTCAGACGAGGAAGGTTCTCAAAAAAAAATTTGGCAAAGCTCCCCTCCGCACGAGGGTGCCTTTGCCTACAGATCAATACAACGTGTGCGGACGTCACCGGGATTGTATGGGCAGGCAGAGGCTGTATTGTAGGCCAAAGAGAGAGAGAGAGAGAGAGAGAGAGAGAGAGAGACAGACAGAGAGAGAGACAGAGAGAGACACAGACAGAGAGACAGAGAGAGAGAGACAGACAGACAGAGAGAGAGAGAGAGAGAGAGAGAGAGAGAGAGAGAGAGAGAGAGAGATGCATATTATGTTCATGAAGGAATGCTATATCAGCAAACACATATGAAATCCTGCCAGCGAGCAGTAGGCAGAATGGGCATCTCCCAACAGTATGGACTTTATTGAGCTTTTAGTGCATTGCTTGTTTCTTCATAATAACTCCCTTGTCAGACGATGCCAAAAACGTCAATATGTACAAAGGAAAGGAATTACTTAACTGAGTCCCGTCAATATTCAGACAGTGAAGGAGCATGGCCTACATGTCAAAATTCCATTTATAAGATCTTTGTTTTTACAGTCCTGCTTAGAATCGACAGTAATTGATATTATATTGTCTGCAATTAGGAACAAAAGATGTCCAGAAATTGATTTGAAGTACGTTTTTATCATAGGCAAATAACCCAAGATTCAATACAATGTATTTCGAATATCTGTGGACTTCTATAGCCATTAATATGTAAAGTCGTCACTTTCGTTGACAAATCAGTTTGGACGAGAAGTGTCTAAGTAACTTGAGATGAGAGATTTGCCGCCAAATTAGTGTACAGTTCAAAACAATTGTTGTTTTATAGAGGGTTATTTTAAGGATAATGATCTTTTGCAATTAGTCTATCCGGTCTGAAGTGACCAATGAAGCCCAGTCTACCATGTATAGCCTAATTGGACAAACCCTATGCTCATAGTTTATCTCCCACTTTATGGACTAGTTTGACGTGTTTCCACGCATACACTTCATCTACTTCACACTTTTTTTGTGTTAGCCTGACTTCTTTTTGTGGCTGTTATATGATATTCTTATATTTGTGGATTTATATTATAAAAAAATACTGACACCAAACAGAAAATGGGTTCTTTGATAGATTTGGTTCCATATAAAGATAGTAAAGAATTGCACACAGTTTTCATGTATTGGGGGAGGGTTTGGGGTGGAGATGGGTGCTTATGGAAGAGGCTAAGTATATGCCTCAACTATGCATAACCCAGGGCGCTGGTCAGGCAGTGGCATAACTTTCCAGCATACACTATCAATGCTCTCACTGTGTCTTTCTGTCGGCGTGTCTGTCTGCCGTTTGTCAGCTCTAGATATGCAACGTAGCCAAACACGCGCACGTGTTTTTTTCTATCATTTATGGAGTTGCGGTCCCAATCATCCCTTTGTTTCTCGTGCTAAGTGGCACTTTCCACAAAGTTTGCACTACTGCTTCGCTCGCTTGGGCTTGGGATTTTCAGCTACAGCAAGTCCTCTTCTTACAGAGACAGCTGATGCTATAAAGTGGGAAGAAAGGGGGTTTTATGTTGGAAAGAAGGCGGGAGATTGGATCAGGAGGGCGATGAAGTGTGGATGGGAGAGGACGAGGGAAGGTGTGTCGATGGACGAAACGAAGGAGGACTGGAGGAATGTCTCAAGTGCTTTGCTACAGGCTGGATCCATTATTCAGACGGATTTCTGTCTCCTTCTGATTAGTTTGGTCATGTGTTCGTGTTGCACGTGCGTATAGCGCTACTCCACGTTGAGAGCTCTTTACCAAATTGATTTCTTTGACTCTTTTCGTCTCTTTTAGTTAGGGAGCAGGAAGGTGGTGAGAGTGCTCCTGGGTGACTGTACTACACGGAATATAATGTAAAGAGCATTGAGAAATTAGAGTAACCTAGTAAAATGTCAGTTTTTTTTCATCCTTTAGAAGGACTGATTGGTGTATGTGTCCACAGATACCTAAATTACTTGTCTGGGATGAATGGTATATGATCTCTCTCTCTCTCTCTCTCTCTCTCTCTCTCTCTCTCTCTCTCTCTGTGTGGTGTGTGTGTGTGTGTGTGTGTGTGTGTGTGTGTGTGTGTGTGTGTTTTGAGACCCATACTTCTAGTTCCAGGAAACACAACAGCTACAATCATTTACTGCCCAGCCGACTACGAGGCACAATACTCAGCAGCAAGAAACTGAACTTAAAGTTCTTATTAGAATTGCTGACAAATAGATTATAGGAGTATGAAAGAAACATATAACAAACCACAGGATTCCATTTTGTAAACATACAGTGCAGGACACAAAAAATGGAAGAAGAAACTTTGATGGCATATATTGGCAAATTCTCTCCACAGCCAACCGCTTTCTGGAATCCAGTTTTTTTTTTCTAACCTCCGGTTATGGCTCTCTCAAAAGAACAGACACCCAACACTAGCTTTCACAAGAAAGCAGACATCAGAAATGAGAGAGTGGGAACAGTGGAAGTGGGAGCAGGGAGAGAGAGGGGGGGGGGAGAGAAGAGGAAAGAAAAAAAAGGAAAGCCAAGCTAAATGACAAAGGAACGTGTCTCGTCTCCTCAGCAATATCCTTGGCGTAGTTCCTGGGAGGATTCATTTGTCCGCTCCAAAGGCAATTAGTTTACAATTTACAATCACGTGGGCACAAAAATAGGTCAGGAGAGAATTAACTGGCAGCCTGGGAACCGGGATTATCGATAATTGGAGTGATAGGGTAGTGTATGGCTTTCCGAAATTGTGGAGATGAGAGGAAAGTGGGCTATGAAAAGATTCCTTCATTATTTTTGCAGGGAAGGGGAATATGATGCCACTAGATGAGGCAGAAGGTGTGAGAGGGTAGGGTGTGGGGGTTGGGGGGGGTGGGGGTGGGTGGGGGTGTATAGTTTTAAGAACATAAGGAACTGTCTGGAATCAGTTTCTTTGGAGGGAAGTGGGGAGGTGATGATCAATAGGGGACGGCAACAACCTCAGGATGCAGTCTGCATTTGCAGTCTATCAGCTTCCTAACGCTGAAAATGAATCATGAATCTCTTCATACTTCAGCCCAGAAGCCCCTGAGACACCTTTGTCCTTTCACCGTTCAGTGTAATTTGTTATCAAGAGGATTTCTGTGTACATACTTACATACATACAAACATACACTTCCAAATTTATTCAAAAACACAACATTCATTGGACCATATGCACGAATATCAACCAGCAAAAAGTCCCAAACGCGGACAGACCAAAACTGTAATGTCCAATCACCCTTCCTCAGGATCATCACATAAGCCACACCCATCCTCTGAAAAAAACTGCACCATTCAGTACCGAGTGTAGCCACCGTTTGCCGCCAGGCAAGCGGCACAACGTCGACGCATGGAGTCCACCAGGGTCCGAAGAGTGTCCCGCGGTATGGCCTGCCACTCCTGCTGCAGAAAGAGAGTGAGCTGGGCCACGTCAACAGGCGGGGGGTGGTTGTGGGCTACCTGCCGTCCAAGGACATCCCAGAGGTGCTCAACTGGAGCCAGATCGGGGGTGAGCGAGATGGCCACTGCATCCGGATGATCCCCTCTTGCTGCAGATGATCGTCCACGACACGGGCTTGGTGTGGACGGGCGTTGTCGTCTTGGAAAACAGCAGCGTTACCCATGGCCTGAAGGGCGGGCTGGATCAGGGGCCTCACAATCTCGTCACGGTACCGCACCCCTGTCAGCATGCCTTGAATGACGTACAGGGGAGTTCTGTCTTGACGACTGAAGAAGCCACCCCAGACCATCACAGAACCCTCTCCGTAACGATCCACCTCACGAACTGTGGCATCAGCAAAACGTTCTCCTGGCCTTCGCCACACTCAGGTCCTGCCGTCATTGAATGCCAAGGTGAAGCGGGACTCATCTGTGAACAACACTCGAGACCATTGCTGCCTCGTCCAGCGAACGTGATGACGACACCAGTCTGCCCGTGCTCTGCGGTGAGCTGGAGTAAGTGGTACTCGGACTGCTGGTCTCTGGGATGACAGCCCGAACTCGTGCAAACGGTTACAAACTGTCCTTCTACTGACATTGACATTTGCAGCCTGCAGGAGCTCACGCCTTAAGGTGGATGAGGTGACAGTCCGATTGCGTAGGGCAGACAGCAGGAGGAATCGGTCAGCATGTCTGTCGGTACACTGAGGACGGCCTGATCGTGGCCAATCCTGCACGCTGCCAGTGGCCTGAAACCTCTCTACAAGACGTTGGATGGTGGAATGGGACACGTTCAGACACCTAGCCACCTCGCGGCCAGAAATCCTTTCGTCAATCAACGCTAAGGCACGTCCACGATCGGCAGTGTCCAGTCTTTGCCTTTGTGCCATGCTTTTTGGGCTGGCGTAGACGACCGTTCTGTTTACAGATTTGTGGCCAACGGCGTCTGATCTGTGTTCATGAACGAGGTGCCATGCACGTGCATCATGATTGACCACGAGCATTTCGCCCTTTTTTTTCAAACTCATATGCTCCCACAGGCACCCGTTTTACCGGTTTTACGTGGTTTCCGCACGTGCAGCTGCGCTCCACCGCATACCGCAGTGGGTTTTTAGGTGTTGTGATCTGTTAAGGAACATCTGTTCAATATGTCTAACCAAGTTTGGGTCATTGTGACTTCGTTTCAAGCCTATTATTTACACGCTCAGACACTAACGTCAAAATGACAGGTGGCCCTTAACTTTTTGCCAGTAGTATATATATATATATATATATATATATGTATATATATATTGAATTATAAACAAAGCTTGCTCTTATGTCTTAGATTAAAGAAATAAAGGGAGATAAGCATTCATATCTGCAATGGTAGATAATTCTGCCTAACTATCAGTATGTGCTTGAGTGGGTGAATGAGGAATAATAAATGCTTCTCAAAATGTCTTCAGCAAGCTTATATAGTCTCCAAGGAAAATACAATCTCCAAAGGGGAGGAAACTCACTAACATATTATAACTCCTGGTCAGATATCATATTTCAAAACCTGATATATATATATATATATATATATATATAATATATATATATATATATATATATATATATATATATATATATATATATAGAGAGAGAGAGAGAGAGAGAGAGAGAGAGAGAGAGAGAGAGAGAGAGAGAGAGAGAGAGAGAGAGAGAGAGAGAGATGCCCTCTTAGAGTCCTGGACTCTGCACCTTGTAAAACAATCTGTATTAAGCACAAGAGACGGTAAAATATGAGAATAAACACAGCAATATTTTCATGTCAGACTTTAATGCACCTTTCACAATGCTGATGTACAGCTTCTTCAGGTCAGTAATTTCCTGGTCGTTGTTTCCTTACCTGAGGAAGCTGTGTGTCAGCGAAGGTTTGTGAAAAGTGCCTTGAAGTCTGAAGAGATGAAGAGACTGTTGTTTTCATTTTTACACACACACACACACACACACACACACACACACACACACACACACACACACACACACACACACACACACACACACACACACACACACAGAGAGAGAGAGAGAGAGAGAGAGAGAGAGATCTTTATATCTATCTATCTATCTATAGATCTATAGATATAGATAGATAGATAGATAGATAGATAGAGATATAAGGAAGAACAGAAAAGAGCAAACATTGTCAAATATTGAATCCAGATCTCGTTGATAAAAAAAACGTACCTGAAGAAAAGGGCGTTATATTAGAATAAAGACCCTAAAGCAGAGTGTGTATTTCAAGGTGAGTGAATACCGATGGCATGATAAGGAAAGGGCCGAGAGAGGGACACGGACACGACATCAGCTGGAAAACAAAACAGATAAAGCATGGAATGACGAAACACATTTCTCGCAACGAATGTTAGGCAGCAGCGATCATGCCAATGTCTGGAAGACGTCTAACTAGCGTGTAATATGAAACAGCTAACATGTATATGTTTAACAAACCATGGTTAGAATTCAACATTGAGTGAGTAGCATGC
>JADBJO010005935.1:0-12500 GCA_016801955.1 Conus betulinus | reverse complement strand
TTTATTTTTATATCTAGCGATTTGTGCTTTCAACATTTTGGAGGTTGCTTCTTTCTTCTTCTTCTTTTTCTCTTCTTCTTCTTCTCTTCTTCTTCTCTTCTTCGTCTTTTAGTCTTCTTCTTCTTCTTCTTCTTTACTTCTTTTATTACTCTACCACTACTCCTTCTGCTACTACTACCACTACTACTACTACTACTACGACTATAACTACTACTACTACTGCTGTTACTACCACTGCTACTATACTTCTACTAACTGCTACTACAACCACTACTGAAAGTGGTGGTGGTGGTGGTAGTAGTAGTAGTAGTAGTTTAGTAGTAGTAGTAGTATAGTAGTAGTAGTTTGTAGTTGTAGCAGCAGCAAGCAGTGTTGTTGTTGTTTTTCGTTGTTGGTGTGTTGATATTGTTGTTGTTTGTCATTGTTAGTTGTCTTCATCTTTTGTCATATGCCTTTCTTCTTCTTTCTTTTCTTCTTCTTTTCTTTTTTTCTTCTTCTTCTCTTTAAATTGATATCCTTCCTTCCCTTCCTACCTAACATTTTTCCTCAATTCTAATTCTTCTTTTTCCCAATTTTCCATGTGTTCTTCTATTTCACTGTGACCGAAGAGCGTTTCTGACACATCCACATGTTCCTTCCCCTCCCCCCTCCTTTCCCCCCCCCCCCCTTCCTTCCCCCCCCCCTCCCCCCCCACAAACCCACCACCCCCCACGCCGCCCTCCTCCCTCCCACCACCCACCCCACCCACCACCCCCCCCCCCCCCCACGTCCCACCCCACAACCCCCCCCACCCACCCCCCTCTTCATCACGTTGTTCATGGGGGTTTTTTTTTCAGATTTTCATTCCCATCCTCCACCTCCCCACCTCTCCCCCTCCCTCTTTTCTTTCCTCTTTTTCTTTTTTTTTTTAGTCAACTCACAGTCAGAGGGAAAGGAGTTTGAACCGGACATCAGATGGAGTAAGGAGGACCCTGTTCTTGATTTACCACCCTGCGAAAAACCGCAGAGAAGTTGAGAGCAGGGAAAAAAAAGGACGAAAGGGAAAGTCCATAATGAAAAAAGATTCTTGATTAACTACAGAAATCCTCCTTACTTCTAAACGCAGAACCTCTTCTCTTTCCCCATTTTCTCCCTATCCTCCAAACCTCCAACCCCGTAGTGGGAAGTTCTTAACCCCTTGGCCTGACCCCTTGCCTTTCAACAAATAGACGCAGGCCCCCCCCCACCCCCAGTCATCGCATTTCCGGAAGGAACCATGCGGCTATTTCCTCCCACTCGTCTCCTCCTCTCTCCCTTCCGCTCAGAACTCCCCCACTCTCGCTTCGCTCTCCCACGCTTTCTCCTGCTCCCTCGCTCCACTCGTCTCCATGTGTCCTCGCGCATCCCCGGTCGCTCTTCTTCCCTCTCCCTCTCTCTCTCTCTCCACCATCTCTCCCGCTTCTCTCTCTCTCCGCTCCAACGTTCCCTCGCTCCAACTCCTCCTCTCATCTCCATCTCGTCTCTCATCCCCTGTGTGTTGTGTGTGTGGTGTGTGTGTGTGTGTGTTTTTTTAGTCAAATCACAGTCAGAGGGAAAGGAGGAACCTGACATCAGATGGAGGACCCTGTTATTGATTTACCTGCAGAAAACCGACAGAGAAGTGAGAAGCAGGGAAAAAGGACGGAATGGGAATGCCATAATGAACAAAGAATTCTTGATTACAGAAATCTCTTACTTCTACGCAGCCTCTTCCTCTTTCTCCCCCATTTCTCCCTATCCTCCAAACCCTTATTGGGATTTCTTACCCCTGCCTTGCAAACAAATGACGAACGCAGGCTGAAAAGGTTTTAGTCCATCGCTTTCCGAAGGAACATGCTGGCTCTGTCTCTCTCTCTCTCATCTCCTCCTGCACTCTCTCTCTCTCTCTCTCTCTCTCTCCTCTCTCTCTCTCTCTCTCTCTCTCTCTCTCAGTGTGTGTGGTGTGTGTGGTGGGTGTGTGGGTGTCGTGTGTTGTGTGTGTTGTGTGTTTGTGTGTGTGTGTGTGGTGTGTGTGTGTGGTGGTGTGTGTGTGGATGTGTGTGTGGTGTTTGGTGTGTGTGGGGGGGGGTTATCGCGCAGTCTGTGCGTGTTATGTGCGTGATAGGTTGGAGTAAAAAAGCAACAGCAGTAGCAGCTGCAACAATGTCATAGTACTGATACCGCTGCTAATGCAATCTCTCCTCCTCCTCCTCCTCCTCCTCCTCCTCCTCCTCCTCCTTCCTCCTCCTCCTCCTCCACCTCCTCCTCCTCCTCCTTCTCCTCCTCCTCTCTTATCTCTTACTCTCATCAGTCTGATTTTGTGCCTCTTCCTCTTAGCAATCAGGAGTTCTCGCCCCTTCCTCTCATCAATATTGATTCCCCACCTCTTTCTCTCATCATTATTGACTTCCTCCCTTCCTCTGACCAGCATTGACTTCTTCAGGTCTCTCTCTGTTCAACGCTGACTTCCAGCCTCTTCCTCTCTTCAATATTGACTTCCTAGGGTCTCCTCTAAAAAGTCCTGATTTTTCTTTCTGTCATCAATATTGGACAGCCTGCCTTCCTCTCACCAGTGTTGGCTTTTTGGTCCTTCCTCTCAACAGTCCTGACTTCCTGCTTCTTCCTGTCAACAGTCCCTGACATCCTGTCTTCCTCTCACTAATATTGACTTCCTGTGTCTTTCTCGAAAACAGTCAGAACCTTCTGCATCTTCCTGTCAACAATGATGACATCCTGTCTTGCTCTCGCCAATTTTGAGCTTTTTGTGTGACTTCCTCTCAACAGTCCTGACTTCCTGCTTCATCCTCTCATCACACTTACTCCCTGGCACTACCTCTCACCGATCATCCCTGATGAATTGGCTGTTCGTCTCGTCAATCTTGATACTCTACCTACTCTACACATCAGTTGTCAGTTCTTGTCACTTCCTCTCATCGATCCCGATTTTCTCTCTCTCTCTCTCTCTCTCTCTCTCTCTCTCTCTCTCTCTCTCTCTCTCTCTCTCTCTCTCTCTCTCTCTCTCTCTCTCTCTCTCCCCCACATCAGTAGTAATTTCCTGCCTCTTCTTCTCCTTTATCTTGGCTTCCTGCCTCTTGTTGTCATCAATCCTGACTTCCTGCTGCTTCTCCCTCTCCTCGTTATTATTGGCTTCCTGCCTGTTCCTCTCGTCAAGGTTGACTTCTTCCCTCTTTCTCTCCTAAGTTCTGACTTTCTCCCCTTCCTCTCATTGATATTGACTTTCTACTTATTCCTCTTATCAGTTCAGACTCCCCTGCCTGCTTCTGTCCTTCATATTGGCGTTCTGCCTCTAGCTATCATTAGTTTTGACTCTCTGCCTCTACCTCTCACCAGTTTTGACTTCCTGCCTCTTCCTCTCATCAATCCTGACTACCTGTCTCTGTCTCTCCTCCGCACTGGCCTCCTGCCTTTTCATCTCACACTGTCCTGTGTCCTCGCCCTCATCAGTTTCTAACTTTTTCCCTCTTTCTCGCTCATTAATCCTGACTTTCTTTTCTGCCTCTTTCCTCTCCAGTTTTGACTTCCTGCTCTCTCCCTCTTAGTTAATATCAACTCCCAGCTTCTCTTCCTCTCTCCCAAGTTCTGACGACTTCCCTCGCCTCTTCCTTCTTCTCATTGAATATTGACTTTTCTGCCTTTTTTCTGTCATTACATATGTGACTTCCCCTGCTTCTCCCTCTCACCCAATTGCTGCACTTCCTGCCTCTTTTCTCTCAATCACCAATTTCAAGACGCTCTGCCTCTTAACTGTCATCACTCCTGACTTTCCTGTCTCTTGCTGTCATCAGTCCTGATTTCTGCTTGTCTCTTCCCGCACTGTACCACATTGGCTTCCTGCCTCTTCCCTTTCACCATCCTGACTTCCTGCCATCTTCCTCTCACCACCAAGTTTGGCTTCCTGCCTCTTCTCTCCCATCAAATTTGATTTCTATTAGCTTCTTCTTTTCTCCCACCACATTTGACTTCTTACTGCCTCTTCTT
This sequence comes from Conus betulinus, assembly GCA_016801955.1. Lineage (NCBI taxonomy): Eukaryota > Metazoa > Mollusca > Gastropoda > Neogastropoda > Conidae > Conus > Conus betulinus. The sequence goes on along the minus strand of JADBJO010005935.1, from coordinate 8,504 downwards.
CTCATTAATATTGACTTCCAGCCTCTTCCTGTCATTAACATTGACTTCCTGCTTCTTTCCTTGCCATCAATTCTGACTTCCTGCCTCTCCTCCGCTCTCCATCATATTGACCCTTTCCTACCCCTCTTCCTCTCAACATTTGTGACTTCCTTTGCCTCTTCCTCTGGTCGGTTTCTGACTTTCCCTCCTCCCTGTCCTCTCATTGATGGGATTGATTTCCCTGTCTCTTTCTCTCGTCAGTCCTGACTTTCCTGCCTCTTTCCTCTCCTCTCCCCAAGTTTGTCCTTACTTTCCCTGCCTCTCTCCCTCTCCTCCCCAAGTTTGACTTCCTGCCTCTCCCTCGGGGGGGCCTCGTTAATATTGATTTCTGCTTCTTCCTTTCTCTCGTTAATAGTGACTTTCCTGGTTCTCTGTTTTTTCTTCTTTTCGGTTTTCTTCCCGCTTGTCCTTTCTGTTTCTTCTGCCGCTTTCTTTCATTTATAGTGACTTTCTTGGCTTCTTCCTTCTTCTGTCTTATCACCCTCACACGGTTCCTCTCTCTACCCTTCCTGGGACACTCTACATTGGCTTTTCCCTCCTGCCTCTTTGGCCGGGCTCCCTTGGTTCGACGGCACTACTGGGGTTGCGTTTTCCCCTCTCACTCAACCAGTGTTGGGCGGTTCTATCTCTGCCTGCCTCTGCCTCTTTTGCTCTCTACCATACTCCCGCAATTCTGACTTTTCTGTTTTCTCCTCACGGCGGCCGGGGCGCCCATGATGTGGGCTTCCAGCCAGTATTCCGGTGCTCACCCCAGTGGTGTGGTGCGTTGCGGTGTGGGCTGCCGGGGGACACATCGTGTGCTCCTCCCATCTTTGTTATCGATCTGTCCCGACTCTCGCCCACAACACCCCCATCTTCAGGGTTTGTGTGATCTTTTTTTTTTTTGTTTTCTTGTTTTAATTAAATGACATTTGAGCTGAACCTCAACGACGGTGACCGCCCTGTAGCGCCCTTAGTGCGGTCGGCTTAGCTGTAAGCAATATTGCCTATACTTGCCTGCTGCGCCTCTTCCTCCGTCAGTTTTGACTTCCGGCCTCCTTACTATCATCAACCTTGATTTGCCTCTTCCGCTTGTCCACATTTGACCTTCTGCCTCCTATACTCCTACTATCAACAGCTTTCGACTTCTAACAACTAAATTCTTTTCTATTCTACATCTAGAGACTTTCTAAAACCTTTCCCGGTCTCAATTTTTGACTTTCCGGCGTCTTATACTATCATCAAATCTCACTTCCTGGCCTCTTTCTCTCATCCCCCCAAAATGCCTGAAACCTGCCGCTTTCCTGTCCCTCAAATATTGCACTTCCTGATTCTTCCTCTATCACTGACATTGCCTTCTCCTCTTTCCCCTTTTCTCCTGCTTCTTTTTTTTCTTCCGATCTCACCCCTGCCACCAACACAACCTCTTCTTTTTTCTTCCGTTCGTCTTGGCTTCATTCCTTTTGTTCCCGCCTCATCATCCAATCGTGCTCCCCTGCTCCTCCTACAAAAGTTGTTTTGAATGTTTCTACTTCTCAGCAGGAGCCTTAAAATCTGCTCTACTTCTCGCCGGATACCGTGCTACTTCTTCCCCGTCTTTTTTTCCTCACCTGTCAGTCTCTTGCTGGCCGCCCTCTTTTTGTCGCAGTTTCCGGCCCGACCTCTCTCAATTCCCTTCCCATCGCGTCTTTTCCTCGCTTCTCTCCACCTCTCTCATCTCCTCCATCTCTCCATCCTCCCTCGACTCTCTCCTCACCATCTCTCTCTCCTGTTTCTCCCATCCATTCACTCGTTGTCTGGCCCTTCCTTCGCGTGATGTCGTGTGTCTAACAATAGTCTCTGACAAGCGGCAAAAGCTGCCTCACATCGATCATACGGGGGAAAACGGGCCCGTTTGGATTACAGACAAAGGCGGCGAGGTTCTAAAACCTGCCCAACCTGAACTATTTACAAAAAAAAAAAAAAAGCCGGACATTCCCCCCCACCCCCCCAACCTCCCTCCCGCGGCCGGGTCCGCCCGCGCCCGGCCCCCGGCCCCTTGTCCACGACCAATGTCCTATTCCCCTCTTGGGGTGGGGGGTCTTTGCCCCTCCCCCCCTCACGCTCGCCTCCTTCCTGGCGCTTCTTACTCTTTTCCCCCTCCCCCTCGCCTGCCGGGGCTCGCTCCTCCTCCTCCTCCTGTGCGGTGTCTCCTTCCCCCTCCTCCTCCTCCTCCTTCCTCCCGTTCCCCCTCCAGCCTCCCTCAATCCTCTCGACATCGGGAGAAGAATGCAAGACAACGGAGAGAGAGAAAGATAAAAGGGTTTGGCTGGAGTGGAAGACCGAGCGAAACTGGAGAAAAAAAACAAATACCGTTGGGTAGGATTTTGTGCAAGAGGCATGATCTGGGAGGGAGGCTGGGGTTCTGGAATGAATTCGAAATGGATGGGAACGGGAGAAACCAAACCAGAAGAAAGAAAGAAGAGAAAGTGGCGCGGGAGGACCCCAGCAACCAGGCAAGGAGAAGAACGTGACAATTATAGCGGCAGGCGGGACTGACAAATATCCACCCGCGCGCCACGCCGTGGCACTACTTTTTTGTTTCTTTTTTTTTTTTCATTTCATTTTCCTAGTTGCTCGTTGCTTGCTTCTGCTTATTCTTTCTTCTTTCTGTTTACTTGCTTTGTTTCTTTCTGTTCTTTTTTCTTTTTTTTTTTTGTTTTTTTTTTTTGTTTTTTTTTTTCTTTTTTTTTTTTTTGTTTTTTTTTTTTTTTTTTTTTTTTTTTTTTTGTTTTTGTTTTTTGTGTTTTTAAAGTTGTTCTTCACGTCATTGGCCCAAAGTCATTTTCCTGGGTAACGGTCTTTTAATTAAAAAAGAAATGGGGAGTTGAATAAATTCTGCACTGGCCACATGTATTCGCGAATCTACGGAGTCACAGTATTACCTTGTGCCGTTTCGCTGCCCGAGATTTGATTTGTGACGCGCGCTATCATATCGGTCTTTCTGTCCCTTCTCTCTCATCTCTCTCCTTTTCTCGACTCATCCTGGTTGCGAACACTCGCATTCTGAAATTTGTGAGATTCACCCCCAGGCCGCAGTCATCCGCTCGCTTCACTGTAAAAGGGCGGAAGTGACGTTGGGATTGTAGAATCGTACTTTGGGCCCACTGGGGCGCGACAGAAGCGAACAGACAATGACGGACCACTTATAGCAGCGCAGATGTGGAGGGTTGTGTGTGTTATATATGTCGTCTCCTTGGGTGCTGTTTGTCCAATCTTTGGGGTCCGTCTGATTGGTTTGCTGTGTTCGGGCCACTATTCCATTTGCGATTGAAAGCTCCGATATAACTCAAAGAACGAGGACCGGTTTACATCGTCGTCTGGGAACAGATTTGACCGAGAGGAAAGATTAGAACAAAAAAAAAGCAGGCGTAAAATAATAGCATTTGAGCGTTCGACCATTCAGAAGGATGGAGGTTGAAAGTTGGTCTGTCGTGGGTTGGAGGCGGCTGGGTCTCGGACAAAACCAAGTATGACAGGGCCAGCTAGATGCATCATTATGATCTCACATTCAAAAAGGATATTGTCGTGAGCTTTTAGTGCTCCGGAAGCGTGAAGAAAGACCAAAAACTGGGATACTGGTACAACCGACCAATAATACATCATATCGTGTGTCTTTTGGCGTGAGCCCCCCCTTCTCTCTCGTGTTCTTTGCTGTCACCTCGCCCCTCATCCTTCGGGGGTCCTCTCTCTTTTCCCGCGCTGGGGTCTCGTGTTCCGTTGCGACTCGTCGTGTCTCGGTCTTCGGGGGGCGGGGGGGGTTTCTCGGGTCGGTCGTCGTCCTCAACACGCACCCACATCATCAAAAACACAACATACCACGCATACGGCCGTCTCACAGCACGAGTGGCACGCAAGCCCCGCACGCAGGCACTGCACAGACGACATACACACCACACCACACACACACAACACGACAACCACACGACACACACACACACACCCAGTGTGTTGTAGTTGTTTCTGCGTGCGTGTCTTGCGTCGCGTCGCGTGCGTGCGGCGTAGCGATGCGAGCGAAGCGTGCGTGCGTGCGTTCTGTGTCGTGCGTGCGTGCTCGTGCTCGTCGTGTGGTGTTTGTGTGTGTTGTGTGTGTGTGTGTGTGTTAGGTGTATTTCAGACAAACCTTTGTGATGGTCCTCATGTTGCTTAGAGCAGAGAGAATTTGAACCGTGTTTTAATCTTATTCCGCCTGCCTTTTTTTTATCAACTCTCACGACATCACCTCTCACACACACACTATCACACACACACACCCCAACACACAGCACACACACACACACACCACACCACACACAAACTGACACCACACACATACACATAACCACACACAAACACCCTTTCCTCCCCCCCCTCCGCTCTCTCCGCTACCCAAATCCCCTGCTCTAACCTTTTTCCTGTTGAATCATTGCTGTTTTGTTTGTTTGTTTGTTTGTTTGTTTGTTCTTTAAAGAACAAGAAGAATTATTTCCCTGCATTAGGTTTCACTTCCAATTTTGTGTTGTCAGCAGATTGATAGATATATATAGACAGACAAAAAGACAGACAGATAGATAACTAGGATAAATAGATAGGTATATAAACACATATTAGATATGTATAGATAGATAGATACATACATACATAAGTAACATACAATACATACATACATACATACATACATACCATACATACATACATACATACACACATTCATACATAACACACCCTACACACATACACACATACAAACACATACCTGCATACATACATACCCACATACACATCACAACCATACCTACATACAGTACCATACCTAAACATACATACATTACCATACAAGTACATACATACGTACATTACACGCATACCTACATACATACTACATGTTGTAACTATTTATGCGCGACCCTTTTTTGTGTGTGTTTCCATTTTTTTAACTATGCACCAATAACGTATACCCCATCAGGGTTATAGGGCAGTGTTCAACCACCCCCTCAGGGGTCAACAACATTTCATAAACCCACCCTAGTAAATAGATAGTTAACCGGTTTTGTTGTTTGACTGGCGTTGACTGCTTGTTGATGGACTGGGGACCTGAGTGACTGATGTTTGATTCACAGATGAGCCGGCGCCAGCTATCGGGGTGTCTCATTGAAGACTTCATCGACCTGGACCGCCCTCCCCGCTGCCGGTCAGAAGGAAAGCGCCCCGCTGACGTCACAGCCCCGGAAGGGAGTGACGGAAAAAAGAGAAGTCCGGTCCGGCACCCCAGGATCGGGATCCGGCAAGTCGTCAGGATTAGGTAAGGAGATCCTGCTTTCCTGAGAGAGAGAGAGAGAGAAGAGAGAGAGAGAGAGAGAGAGAGAGAGAGAGAGAGAGAGAGAGCAGAGAGAGAGAAGAGATAAGCGCGCGCGAATTTATGCAGACCTAGACTATTTATCATAAACTTTGAATTTTCACACAGACACACAGAACACACAGACACACACACCACACACACACACCACACACACACACACACACACAAACACACACACACACACACACACACACACACTCACACACACGATTTCATAGTTTCATTTCACATCGCAAAAGATGTTCACGATTGCCTGATTACTGAAATGTAACAATGGCTCCGTACATAGGTCCAGACAAATTACTCTCTGTCCTTTAATTACGATTTCTCATGGTATATAACAATTGTATGTATAGACCCCCCAAAAACGATCCTTATACACCTTTACGGGTTCTCATGGCTTTGATTGAAGGTCTGTGTCTGAGTCTTAGTCACACAGAGTTAAAACGAAGAACTTAATCATCTATCCACTAGTGGTAGAGGATGTTGTAGGTCCACAATTTTCTCTGAAAAGAAAGCGAAGCAGAAGGTAACACACGAAAGAGGAGCTGGAGGGCTTGGAAGCATGTAGAATGTAAAAGGGATGGGGTTGGGGGTGGGGTGGGATGGTATTTTTATTTTCAAATTTTCAGGTCAGAAGTGCTGGTCTGGGATTCCGAACCAAATGATGGCTGGAACAAACTTATGGCAAGACGGAACACTGTTACTATGAATAGTTTGTCACGGAGGATTGACATGCAGATCAGAGAGAGAAGTCATCGAGAGACAATCAGACAGAGGGCGTCTTCGGGGTCTTTCTAAACTCGGCGGCGCGGTGCTGTGGGCGACGGTTGGGGTGGTGTGGTGTGTTGTGGTATTGTGGGGGTGTGGTTGGTGCTAAAGGCGGTGGTGCCCGCCGTCGTTCGTGTGTGCGTGTGTCTTTGTCTTTTGGTGTGTGTGCGGTTGTTTTGGTTGCCCTCTTGGTTCTGGCGCGTCTTGGTCGCGCGCCGTGTGTGCCCTGCCGTGCTTGTCTGTGTCCGTGCCGTGTGTTACACTGGGGTTGTCTGTTGTCTGTTGGCTGGGAATGTGCGTGTGGTGTGGTGTGTGGCTGTGTGTGTATGTGTGTAGTTTGTGTCTCCGGCGCGGCGCCCGCCCGCTCCGCCCGTCTTCCGTGTCCCGGACGGGTGTTGTGGGGGTTGTTGTGATGGGGGTGGGTGTGGGGCGCTCATTCACACACACCCGGTGGTGGTCGAGAGTTATGTGCCTGGATGGGGGACTGGTCCGTGGCGAGGACGGTCAGGTGTCACCGTTCCACGGGGGAGGAGACTGGGACGGGAGGGATTCAATGGAAGAAACAGTGTGGGAGAGTGTTGTTGGGGGGTTGGGGGTGGGGGTGGGGGGGGGGGAAGTGGAGGGGGGGGCGGCATGGTTGTTCAATTAAAAACTGGGAGTTGTTTATCTTTTTTTATTATTTATTTATTCATTCATTTATCAATTTATTAAATTTGCTGTTGGTCGGTTGGTCTCTCGTTCAGTCGTTAGTGTATGTGGTGTGTGTGTGTGTGTGTGTTGTGTGCGTGCGTGCGTGCGTTGCGGCGTGGCGTTGCGGCGTGCGTGCGTGTGTGATGTGCTGTGTGTGTGTGGGTGTGGGTGTGTCGTGTGTGTTATTTATAGTGTTTTATGGTGCATGCATGTATTGATGTGTATGTCGTATGTGTGTATGTATTCGTATGTAGCCGCTATGACCGTAGTCTGTGCCGTGTGTGACTAGAAGTTTTGCTAAGGAACGATGCAAGGAAAAAATCTGGAATTGTGATATCCTTCTTGTCCTCTTATTCTGAAGCTATCCACTTCTGACAAGTCCATCTGGAACATAAGACAGATACTCTACCTTGAAGATTCAGCTCGGAAGCACAGATGGGATATGACGAAACCAACCAAGCAAATGCTGTAATCCTCCAGGGCCAATCCCAATCGTAACCTTGTACATAGGCTGTGGGTTAATGGTTGGTTAGGTAGTATTGTAAACCGGCTTGCCCCTACTTGGGCATGTGGTCAGATTATCGATCTCCCCTCAATTTCTTCTTGACTGTGCTAGTTACCAGAAAAAATCACAAGAACTTTCTTTCCTCTTCAGGATAAGATTGAGCAGTCCTTCAACCTTTGCTCCGTTGGACTTTGTCAAGTGTTTTATCCCAGTTATGAGAAACGGTAGGCTGGCAATGTTGGCTGTTTCTCTTATTAAATCTCATCACTTGGAAGATATTTTTAATTTCTTCCACCCCCCACCCTCTTCCTCGTGGCCCTCCTCCCTCCCCACTCCAGGTTTTGTTTTGTTTGTTTTCTCCCCTTTCCCCAATCCATATACACCCCATAAGCTGTTCGAACTCTTACGAGTAATATGTCAGCCAGTTCCATACTTTAATGACCCTTGACTACCATGTTATGGATATACATGTAGTCACACAGAATTGGTGTTTCTGAATTCCGGTATATATGGGCTCTCAGTGTGTGTGTGTGTGTGTGTGTGTGTGTGTGTGTTGTGTGTGTGTGTGTGTGTATGTTAGTGTATGTAGAAATTATCTCCTCTATAGGCTTATTGCTTTGATGTTTGGACAAACGAACAAACCGCCTTTCAATTTCGATTTACAAACATGGAAACAAGCATAAGGGAATAGCGGTTGATGGGGAATAGACAAAATAAACAAAAACGCATCACCGCAACTCATATTCCTCAAATTTCGATTTTTATTACCCATTGAAACCACATCCAATATCCTGTTTTTTCTTTTCTTTTTTTTTTTTTTTAAAATTTATTAATTCACTTTACGTGATGAAAATCAATGAACGAGAAAATGTCACTAACTGGTGTTCACTGTCCGGTTCTGTAGAATACGACTGAGGAAGACGAGACTAGTCACCACCCCTAGGTAAAACTGGATCAGGTCCGTGGGGGCATTTCGTGTGGAACAGCATAGGAGCAGCACATGCTTGGGTCGCTGCATGCTTCGTGTTGCCGATGCGTCTTCCTTTCCAAATGCAGCACAATTTAAGACTTCCTCTTATGACATGTGTCTTTCTTCCTGGTTGTTAAACCAGAAAAAGCGATCGTCTTCCGAACACGGATCGC
>JADBJO010005934.1:135000-142500 GCA_016801955.1 Conus betulinus | reverse complement strand
AACCAAACTTACGCTCTTTTTGCCTGTTACTTACTCTAAAAGATATCAATTTCTGTGAACCAAACTTACGCTCTTTTTGTCTGTTACCCTAAAAGATATCAGTTTCTATAAGCCAAACTTACGCTCTCTTTTGTCTGCTACTTACTCTAGAAAATGTCAATTTCTGTAAATCAAACTTACGCTCTTTTTGTTTGTTACTTACTCTTAAACATGTCAATTTCTTTAAACCAAACTTACGCTCTTTTTTGTCTGTTACTTACTGTAAAAATGTCACTTTCTGTAAACCAAGCTTACGTTTTTTTGTCTGTTACTTACACTGAAAAATGCCAGTTTCTGAAAACCAAACTTACGCTTTTTTTGATTGTTACTTACTCTAAAAATGTCAATTTCTGTGAACCAAACTTACGCTCTTGTTTGTCTGTTACTTACTGTAAAAGATATCAATTTCTGTAAACCAAACTTACTCGCTTTTTTTGTCTGTTACCTACTCTAAAAAAAAAAGTCAATTTCTGTGAATCAAACTTACGCTCTTTTTTGTCTGTTACTTAGTCTAAAAAATGTCAATTTCTGTAAACCAAACTTATGCTTTTTTGTCTGTTACTTAATCTAAAAAATGTCAATCTCTGTAAATCAAACTTACGCTTTTTTGTCTGTTACTTACCTAGAAAATGTCAATTTCTGTAAATCAAACTTACGCTTTTTTGTCTCGTACTTACCTAGAAAATGTCAATTTCTGTAAATCAAACTTACGCTTTTTTGTCTGTTACTTACTCTAAAAAATGTCAATTTCTGTAAATCAAACTTACGCTCTTTTTGTCTGTTTACCTACTCTAAAAATGTCAAGAGTATGAAATACCTTACCCCTGTGATGGTCACAGTGAATATTGGCAAATAAATGAGATATCATAATATTGTTGTGCTGCCCCTTTCATCATCCTACGTTCTAACCTAATAGGGGAAAACTTTTTCAAGCAGAAATCTGCAGTCAACAATACAAGAAGACAACCAATTGGGCGACCAACTAACAGACCAACCAGACAGCCAACAAAGAAACCAAGCACACCACAAGCCTACCTACTAATCGACCAAGCAACTGATCAATGAACCCATCAGTCAGCCCACCTTCCAACAGAAAACAACAACCACCACAACGACAACAACAACCTCCGATGGAAGAAGGGCCTGGATTTCTTCTTCTTCTTCTTCTTTTTTTTTATCACGTAACGTCTGTTTGAGTTCGTATTTTCCCCGAAAGGAGTACATATCTGAATTACCAACAGAAAGATATAAAAAGCGTCGTAGTTCTTCAAGCCACTGATAATGCAGGTAGGTGAACGATCTGTATGCCTCGCTGAATTTACTTTTTTTTGCCCCTGAAAGGAGAATACGAAGCAGTTTTTTTTCCCGTCGCTGACAGTGGCTGATCCATGGGCTGATTTGCCGAGGGCTAAAGACGGTATTATGTTTGTCACCTCCGCGCTGCTAAGTCAACAGCGCTGGTCCCTGAAACGTGTGTATGCTCACGTTCAGTTGTTGTATCTGGCTGCCCTGATCCCTGTGCACTTGCGGGTCATACCTAGGGAATAAAATGGGCTCAACGAGCAACAGAAATGTCCATCACGGGCGCATTTAATGCTTGGGGATTGAGTCTGTAGCAATGGAGCAGTTTGTTTTTTTTCTTCGTGAACCTCTGCCCCCCCCCCCCCCCCCTCCCCCCTCACCCCGTCCTCCCTGTTTCCCAGTCCCTTGCCCACTCCTTCACTTTTCTATACACTGAACTCTCTTTGTCTATCTGTCTGTCTGTCAGTCAATCAGTCAGTCTGTTTGTCTGTGTGTCTCTCTTTCTCTGCGTGTGAGTGCTTGTGTAGACGTGGTGGCGAATTACGTCATCAGCAATATTGATGTAGACTTTGAGCTTGCTATACTAGTGGTTCATCCCCACGCCTCCCCATCCCTTAACTTCTTCTCAAGAAGTTTCTGCGAATGTACTCGCCACACTACATGGGAAGAAGTACATGTTACACACTTTTTTATAATGGCCGATATGTATTTAAGCCTACATGTACCACCCAGAGCAAATATGCTGACATTACCTCTCTCTCTCTCTATCTCTCTCTCTCTCTCTCTCTCTCACACACACACACACACACAGAGAGAGAGAGAGAGAGAGAGAGAGAGAGAGAGAGAGAGAGAGAGAGATTTTCTGAAGGCCCTACCGATAAAAAGTGCAAGACACTATCCAAATACAAAGCTATTACTGCAAAGGTGGCAACTAAACTGTTTTAGTCATTTCAGCAGACCTTTCAAATACAAACGGCGCAAACCGAGCAAGATCAACGAAGTTCACTCAAAAACCAACAATGACGCTGAAAATGATTGACATGTTGAGTAACCTTTTGGCCTCGTACGTGACACGTTGTCGGAAGACTCAGAAAACGCTGGTGGGGATCAAGTCTCCAGCATCAGAAAAAAAAAGCCAACTCAGCGAGAGAGAGAGAGAGAGAGAGAGAGAGAGAGAGGGATCGTACGCATTTGTCTGTGCATTGACCTCAGGAAGTTTGCCACGGGCACTTCGATGTTGATCATTAACTTCACCAGAGTACACATACTGACTCTAGAACTCTGGGTACTAGGGCATGTGCAACAATGAATCTTTTGACCATTCATTGCACCAGAGTACACATGCTGACTGTAGTAGAACTCTCCGTACTATGGCTCGTGAGAACCAACCCGATGCTTTCAAGTCAAAGAAGAGACTGTGACAAAGTCGAAGATATTTTCGGTTTATGTCGCGTGCTGTTCACTCCGTGATATTATCTAAAGTGTTCAAACATCCATGCCTTCCAGTGAAGTTTAGTCAGAGGAATGGTACGACTTCTGAACACCGTACACACACACACACACACACACACACACACACACACACACACACACACACACACACATGATGTACATACATGAAGACTGAATTTTCAATGCCGTCGATAGTTTTCAAGAATGAACCAGCATTTAGAAACAGCAGAACACTTGCAAAGAAACAAAACAAAACAAACAAAAACAAGCAGACAAAAACAGCAACAAACAAACAAAAAAAACAGCAACAAGAACCAACCAACCAAACAACAACAACAATAACAACATAAAAGTGCAGGTCGGGGAGAAAAGATGTGAGAAGGAAGGGGGGTGGGGGTGGAAGCGTATGCGGGAAAGGGAGGAGGAAGGGATTAGAGACGATAGTTCAAATCTTTGAAGTTTATATATATATGGCAACAAGGCTCCTATTGTCCAGGTGGACGACAAGTGTAATTCTGGGCATTTCAGACCCGCTGAAGAATTTAAATGGCTGAAATGTATGAAAATTATATAATTCATGACTCCTTATTAGCAAAAGATCAATGTCTAAATGTTCCATTGGGTTCAGTAGTGACAGATCTATAAAATCTGAAGAAAACAGCAGTTTTGGCATGAGGGTAACAATTCGTTTCGTTTCTCGCTCATCCTTGGAGAGAAATGTAACAATCGTTACGAATTCGAGCATAATACCCGTTAGCGTTTTGTGAGTGAAGCACGAATATTCTAACAATTGTTCAATATTGGTTCCCATTGCTGCTCAATTATCTCGGAGTCTTTTGCCCATACAATTTTATTTTCTCTGGAAACAAATATACGCTCTCTATGAAACTAGATAGAATTATGAAGATTCTGAATAACATCAGCTGAAATTGGTCTGAAAAATCAAAAGTTGAAAACAGTAAAGAAACCGCTGGTGTTATTTACTAACAGAATATAAAAACTCACAAGAATGAAACAACAACAACAACAAAACAACAATGACAAAACAATTTTAATCTCAGGCGCTGGCCTGTTATTAAAGAGAAGCAAACACATACACACGCGCGCGCGCGCGCACACACACACACACACACAAACATGAGAGAGAGAGAGAGAGAGAGAGAGAGAGAGAGAGAGAGAGAGAGAGAGAGAGAGAGAGGTATGCATGGTGGCTTCCTTTCCAAACAGATATTTCACTCCCAACAGACATTTCAAACACATCCAGACTTGACAGACAAGAACGAAGAAAGAATATAAATAATGCACACCAAAGCCGTAGTTTAACCGACAACCAATACCTTTACGAATTGTCCCTTAACGTGTAAACACTGGCAACGTCTCCTGAACAGGTCAAGCGTGGGTCTTGACTGAAGCTGCATCAGAGACCTGCTGCGATGCAGCTTTCCATGAGAATCAAGTGTTTGTTCCTCCAGCCTCTTGGGAGGTCCAGGCAAAGTGAGGTGATGTGCCTTAATGATGTCCGACAGTGGCGTGCTCGGGTCGCGCTTCTTGATTTCTGCTCATCTGCGTAAAGACCGGGTTTCATCACACAGAAACATGAAACAGGTATCGGAATTCGGACAGTCGTAAAAAAAAGGTGCCTGAGAAGCAGATATGCATGCATAACAATACATCCAGTTAAAAAAAAAGATCCTGTTTGATGTAGCAGGGACCTGGATTAGTTTCAATGGTGGGACCAGCGGGGCGGAGAAAACACAAGACAGTTTGGAGGTCTGATCAATCAAAAGGCAGACAGTTTACAGTTCCTATTTTTCTCTGTTCATAGTTTATAGCGTTTGGTATTACCGCCTAGCTTCACCACACAGGGTTTTCATAAGGCTGTCGACCACGAGCAAGAAACGAAGGTCATATTCAAAGGAGAAAAAAAAATAATAAAACTGTTATTAATGGCAAGGCAGCTGAATTATTTATGTCCTTAAGATGGACATGACTAGACTGAGCCGAGACGGCCAGATTTTACGCACAACTGATTGTTCACACAGATTTCAAGAAGGGGAAGAAGAAGAAGAGGTAGACGAAGAAGAAGAAGAAGAAGAAAAGAAGAAGAAAGAAGAAGTAGAAGAATAAGAAGAATATAGATAGATAGAATAAGAAGAAGAAAAGAAAAAGAAGAAGAAGAGAAGAAGAAGAAGAAGAAGAAGATTCACATGAGACGAAAGAATAGGAAAAGGCCATATGCACAAACATGTAAATATAATAAATAAAAACTGAACGCGGAAGAATGCGTAACTAATGTTTGCTCTGGACAGTATGTACCATTTACACTGTATAGTCACCAGCTTGCAACAACAATGACAACAGCAGCAGCAGCAGCAGCAGCAGCAGCAGCAGCAGCAGCAGCACAACAACAACAACTACAACAACAACAAAGACAAACAAAGACAACATCATCATCATCATCATCATCATCATCATCATCATCGTCGTCGTCGTCGTCGTCGTCGTCAACATCAATAACAGCAACGTCAACAGCAATAACACGAAAACAACAACAACACAATAACAACAGCAACAGCAACAACAACAACAACAATGGCAACAATAAGATCAATAAAAGCTGGCACATCTTAAGCTGCGACCAGGCGGAAGCGTGTCATTATACTTTCCAGCACTACGACAGCAGAATGGTCAACAAAAACACAGAACTGTAAACCGAAAGTAAAGGAAGAAATTAAAAAAAAAAAAAAAAAGACTGAAAGCAAAAAAAAATTGACAGAAAAGAGGGAAGTTGACAGCAGCAGAGAATTTGTGCAAGACCGGGGAGCCTGTTACGCTGACTAGTAGGTCACTAACGGTACAGCTGCCGGAAATAACCTTGAGGAATCAAAAGTTATGGTCACGAGGTGACGATACGAATGGAATAACACGTTACACTACTAAAGCAACGCGCTCCAGCTGCTAAGTCCATCTACAAGTCAATTGTGACGAAACGATAAAACAAACAATCATACAAATAAACGAAAGAACGTAAATCCGGTGCAAAATAAAAAACCTATCTGATTCCACAGATTTTATAGAACACCTCTCCGTCCCCCTGAATAGAACTTAACTCAAAAACACAAAAGTGAAACCAAACAAAACGAAACAAAACAAAGTAAAACAAAACAAAACGAAACAGAACAACTAGAAAACCTTGTAAGTCAAGTCGACAACCATGAAGGTTTTGCAGTGAAAACATTCAATGGTAAAACACCTCAAACACTTGCTGTGCCAACACAACTTGGTCTACTATCGCTCTTTGGTGTTGGTCATAAGCTTGGTCTGTTTCAGTTTCAGTTTTCGTCTCATCTGCTCCAAGATTCATAGTTATGAGAACTGACATGAAAATGTCACGAAACTCACAATAGTCCCTGCCACACAGTTTTAAACAAACACATACACACTTATTTTTTTCCTTCTCTTGTTCCTATCTTAGAGAAATTTGGAATTGATTACTTAAAACATCTCACACACCCCCCCCCCCCCCCCCAAATTGTTTGTGCTACAAGAGAACAAGATGTTACTAAAAAGAAACTGAGTTTTTATGCAGATTATAAAGCTTTATGCATGATAAATCACGCGTCCGTAAGTAAGCGAAGTTGGTTTCTGTAGGTGTGTTTTCATTGTCCTCACAATTTCTGAAGTAATGCTGTTATTCAGACAGGACACTTCTTGTTGTTTTCGTACGATTATATCACAATTGCTTATCTCTCAATCTCTCTCTCTCTCTCTCTCTCTCTCTCTCTCTCTCTCTCTCTCTCTCTCTGTGTGTGTGTGTCTGTGTGTCTCTCTCTCTCTCTCTCTCTGTGTGTGTGTGTGCGCGCGCGCGCGCGCGTGCGTTACATTACACATTTCTCATCAAGGTTTTCCGAATAGAGATCTTTGACTTTAACTTTGGTAAAAATTCAACGAGTGCTGATAAAGCTACAACGCAAACTGTCGACGGGCGTGGTAGGGGTGTAGGCCGAGAGGAAGTTGGTGGGTGGATGGTGGTGGAGGAGGAGGGCAGATCAAGGGAGAGAGGTTTGGTGTGTGGGTCGGAGTGCAGAGCAAAGGGAAGGAGGAGGATGGGGTTGGGGGAGAGAGTGGGGAGGGTGGAAAGCTGTCCCACCGAAGGTATTGCAAACCAAACATGTAAGCCTGCAGCTGACAGCAAAGACATCTCTTCTTCTTTACCCTCCACGCGGTTTTTGGATTTTATTTTTCCTATGGTGAGGGACAGAAGAATAGTGTGGATGAGGTTGAGTGGGGGCGGAGGAGGGATTATTCAGAACATCTGTAACCTGATCCACTCCTGTATTATTAAATAGGAAATAACAAAGCAGGATATGAACTTACAAAAAAATAAAATGAAATAAAATAAATAAATAAAAAACGAAACAAAGCGAAAAAAAAAAAAAAAAAAAAATTGAACCACTGGAGCAGTATGATGAATCGCCAATGGAAAAAAGAAAAAGAGAAAAAAGAGAACGCTTGTCACCGAAAGTGACAGAAGCCGACCCCCTCCTCCATTCCTCGATCCCCATCCTCTTGTTAGCAAAAAGAATACCCACAGCTCTCCTCACCAATCACGACGAAGTTTACTGAATTCAGAGCATCACATCACACCCGACATGTATGTCCATGTTTCGTACACGAAAGACGGATAAGAAAAGAAAAAGAAATTGT
>JADBJO010005934.1:122500-125000 GCA_016801955.1 Conus betulinus | reverse complement strand
AAAAACAAACAAACAAAAACAAAAACTGTTAGGGGGGAGGGAGGCATCGAGGAGAGGGTGGGGCGGTGGAAGAATTAAAAATATCTTCCAAGTGGATGAGATTTAATAAGAGTAACAGCCAACATTGCCAGGCTCCAGCCGTTCTCATAACTGGGATTAAAAACACTTGACAAAGTCAACGGAAGCTTGAAGGACTTCATCTTATCATGAAGAGGCTGAAAGTGATTTTTTGTACTAGTACAGTCAAATAAAAAATGAGGGATATCGAGAGTCTGACCACATGCACAAGCAGGTGCCGGTTTTAAATACCTACCTAACCAACCATTAACCCGCAGCCTATGTACAAGGTTACGATTTGGGATTGGCCCTGGAGGATTACAACATTTGCTTGTTGGTTTCGTCATATCCCATCTGTGCTTCCGAGCTGAATCTTCCAGATATTGTATCTGTCTTATGTTCCAGATTGAACTTGTCAGAATGTGGATAGCTTCAGATGAAGAAAGAAGGATATCACAATTCAAAACATCAGATTTATTTCTTGCAGCTTCCTTAGCATAAAAGTCAGCTAAATCATTGCCACGTAAACTAGAGTGCCCTGGAACCATAACAGAGAGTTACATCGATACCCCGGGTTATTAACTGATGAATGAGAAATAAAGATCTCACACACCAAGTCTGAACGACTAGATTTTGATTGACAATGTAAAGCCGTAAGCGCTGATTTTGAGTCCGATAGTATAAGTATTTGTCTATGTATAACGGGCATGTCAAGTATAAAATCTAGTGCTTTCAAAATAGCAAATAACTCTGCTGTAAATATAGAACATCCTTTCGTAATATGGAATTTCTTTCTGATGCTAAGCGCTGGTATTACAAAGGAAGCCCCAACATCGGAAGAATCTAAAACAGAACCATCCGTGAAAATGTGTAGATGGGAATCGTATTTCCTGTCTATCAAGTCTTTGGCATAGGATGATAGTAACAGAGGATTATCTTTTTTATTTAAATCTCCGTAAGAGTAGATTATTTCAGCCTGCTCTGACAACCACGAAGGGTATGAACAACATGGAACCTGGGCAATACCATCAAGAGACAGGTTGCAGTTCTGAAACAATGGGGAAACATAATCACCTAGGGACATGTATACCGATTTGTTACGGATCTCTCTTGAAATATACGTGCTGCCATCCAGTTCAGTCATTACTGAATTTGATGGTTCTAGCCCTCACTGTAAAATTACAGGCGCAACTTAGCCTGTGTTCATTTAAGGGTAACACACCAGCCTCCTTGTACGTCAAATCAATTGAAGCCCATCGGGGAAGTCCTAATGCAATTTTAAAGGCTAACGAGTCAATACTGGTAAGCTTGTGTGTAAATCTGTCTTTCCAGCTGTAAAAAAAAAACTTCTTGGCCATATGACAGAATTGAACGAACTAACCCTGAGGCGACATAGACGAGATTAGATCCCCAGTTAATCAGAGGTATGGCAGAAAGAACACGTAATAAACCAATTTTTTTCCTAGCCTTTTCTACAAGGAAATTTATATGTTTACTCCAATTGTTTGCTTGGGTATATCAAATTATTATCAACCCTTATAGAGATAGCTTCTCTGCCTTCAAACGCAATTTTTTCTTGTGTAAAGACAACAAAGACAGTTTTGTGAGCAGATAAACCAAACCCATTTGATTTCATGTAATGAAAAATATTGTCAACTATTTCCTGATACTGTTCAATGATTTTCTTTCTTTTGGTTTGTTGTTTGGAAAAAAATTGCAGTTCACACACACACATACACACTCTCACAAACACCCCCACCCTACCCCCACTTACACACACACACACACACACACACACACACACACACACACACACACACACACACACAGACGCACATCAGATCATCAACACTTTCAGCCTTTTTCTGACAGACAGCAGTGAGGTGTGTGGCCATGCTCACGCAAAAGTGACGACAAAAGACAGCTTCTAGCAGAAAGCCTAACGGAGGCCGCTTTTTCCATTTCAATTAAACAAAGACTCAGGATCGTAGCACCTTTCCGGCCCTTTCACTGTGGATAAGTCTGAAAGAAGAGCACAACGGGTGGAAGACCCCCCCCTGGCGATTTTTTTTCTGTAGCCTGCTGTCGAAAAAGACGTGTCTTATATATCACTAGGATGCACACGATATCGTCTTGCAATAAGACTTCCCCCCCACCCCCCCCGTCCCCCCCAAGTTATGAATTGCCAGGAATGTTTCTTTCACCCTCAAGCAAACCCCTCCTGACAGATACAACTCACGCTTATTTCACATGAAGATAACTTATTTTACTGTGCGCTGTATGAAAGAAAAAGAAAAGCGGGGTTGGGTGGGGGTGGGGCGGGGTGGGGGATGGGGTGGGGGAGAGGGAGTGTGGGGCAGGGGGGAAAGAAAAATGACAGACGGGAGGGGGGGAGGAGGTGTAAAACTGGGACACAGGAGGGACCATCACTTTCTCGTTATTT
>JADBJO010005934.1:117500-120000 GCA_016801955.1 Conus betulinus | reverse complement strand
AAAGGTGTTACGTTTTTGAAAATATTGTTTATATACCATCTTGAATCTGTTTTCATGGCAATAGTTGAGATAAATTCTGTAAACATTACATTTGGGTGGCATGCTCGTCAATATTCTCTATCAAAAGTATTGAAATTTTGTTTAATTGTTGCTGTCATATCTAACCCTACTTACAATGTCATACGTAAGAAAGGAAGTAAACAAAAGAAACACACTCACGCAAGCGGGCACATACGCACGCACGCACGCAGACACAGACACAGACAGACAGATGCACACACACATACACACACACACACACACACACACACACACACACACACACACACACACACACACATACACACACATAGTGGTGCTCAGCAACATGCATTATTATCACTGAATCTGGTATCTCCATTTTCAGAATGGGCAAATGGACAAATCTAAACATTTTCGTTAAATGTATTGAAGTGTAGGTAATCCTTAGTATCAGAAAATAACACATAAAAATGACATAAGCATTAAATCAGCAAAGACTTGCATATGTACATGCTAGTTTCACTCATCATCAGTTCACACACACACACACACACACACACACACACACACACACACACACACACACACACACACACACACGCGCGCGCGCGCGCACGCACGCACGCACACACACACACACACACACACTCACTCATACCCCCCCCCCCCCCCATACACACACACACACACACACACTCACGCATGCATGTACACACAAAGTCAGAGAGAGAGAGAGAGAGAGAGAGAGAGAGAGAGAGAGAGAGAAGAGAGAGAGAGAGAGAGAGAGAGAGAGAGAGAGAGAGAGAGAGAGAGAGAGAGAGTTGAACCCACCCCTCAAAATATTACGATGCAAACCATTTGAGAGAAATATATGATCACGAACAGCCGACGTGTTCACGTCGAAATCTCTACGAAGGACGACGTCGATCTAGCTCTCTTTCTCTCTCACCCATTCTCCCCCCCCCCCCCCCCTCCCCCCCGCCCTCCTCCAACAGTCAGAGCCAGCAGGAAGTAAAAAAAAAACAACGCCCCTCAGTCGGTGCTAAGAGCTTTTAACAGACAGGAAAGTTCACCTGAGCTGTCGGAGGGGGCAGGGCAGCGTGCTCCTCTCTCTCCTCTCTACTGACGATGAATTGCACTTCTGACGGATTTGTGACGCCATAAAAACAGGGTAAAAAAAAAGCCACAGCAGATGTTTATGTCTTTATGGTTTGAGGGCCAAGAGGGGCAATGCTTTTTCTTTCTTTATTTTACAGAGCTGGGTAGGCATATTCTCTGTGTGCAGAAACTTGGCTCTGTCAGTGTGATTTGATGGGACATTTTGGTCTGGCCTGTTAACAGATGTCAAAGGATGCTAGGAAATATGTTTAGTTGGCTTGATTTTTGGGCAATAATATATAGTAACGTTTGCATTTCTCCATCTCTGGGTGTCTTTTCTCGAAGTACTTCATTGTAAATGTATGTGCTGTAGAATATATGATAAACAAGAAGGAACTTTCTGTGCTTAATTACTCATGAAGAAACACAGGAGACCAGAAGATGGACAGTCTTCCGATAGGTCAAAACGTACGAATTTCATACATACATACAGCTGATAATCTAGAATGGGCGTGGGCAAAACGTAAAAATCCCTTGCAATGGAGACTTATAATGAACATTTTGTTTCATCTTGCGCTGAAGTGGGTGAAGATAAATGATCGCTCCTTTATTTTCGTTGTCATGAGTGTTTTGTATCTTGCCTGAAGAAGACCTAAGAGGTCGAAGCGCGTCGTGTTTTGTCTTGTGATTCGTCTGTCTACGGTTTGTTTTGGCGGTGCACTATCAACTACATTTCAAATTTGTTTAGATTTCCACCTGCAATTGCCTCACTTGTCAACTACAATGATAACAGTCACACAAATAAACACACATGCAGACCCATACACACCATTTGATCCTTTCTCAAAATTACAGCACACACACACACACACACACACACACACACACACACACACACACACACACACACACACACTGGCACACACACACACACACACACACACACACACACACACACACACACACACACACACACACACACACACTGACTGAAACCAATTTATTGTCAGATTAACTCATGGTTGTACTGGCACACACACACACACACACACACACACACACACACACACACACACACACACACACACACACACACACACATGCACACGCACACGCGCGCTTGGATGGAGAAGATGCAAATCATAGAGAAAGGAAGTGTTTGTAAAGCTACATGGAATGAAAGAAGAAAATATCCTTGAAGGACAATCCCGACTGTGAGGACACCCACCCCATCCCTCACTTCAGACATTTCTAACAGAACGATTACAGCTTCTCAGCTGTGAATATACCTGTGGTGTTTTTTTTAAATTTGAAGACAAGGAGTCTGCTGCGTTTGCACGGAACTTGACCACCTCTGACCCTTATAGAAAAAAAAAAAGAA
>JADBJO010005934.1:110000-112500 GCA_016801955.1 Conus betulinus | reverse complement strand
CCGCAACCCAAGGATCACGAGTCCGGCGCTCTACCAACTGAGCTATTCCGGCCCCTACCCTCGGGGACAAATCTCTTCGTACAATGATCCTGGAGCTTCCGTATCTTGGTAAGCGGTAGTTTTTTTTTTCCCCTTCAACTTTTATTTCAACCATTCTGGGTAACGTTTTCTTGTCACATTCCGGGCATAACTTCTCAGTGGGTGATGTCTTATTCAACCCTACGTTTATTGTCAATGAAGCCTCTCCACACGTTACGTTATCGACAAAAGAGACGCCGTGCATTTTGCTGTGTCTGCAGAGCTAGGGTCATTTTGATTTGGGGGTACAGGTAAGATAGCTGCAACTATCTGCTGATCCCTACGTCTTGTAGCATCATGTCTTACTCCTCCGCATTTATAGCACTTGACCCCGCTATTTCCACTTCTATGGGAACTGCTTGGCGTGTCCTTAGACCCTTGTGCCACTGTTTCCCTATGTGTATGTCCCTCTTTTTACTATGCTAACCTCCTGCGAAACCCTTTCACAGTCATGGGAGTTCCTTTAATCCAGATCTAACTTTTTTTCGTAGCGAGTGGCCAGTTCTTCCAAAGCTTTCTAAGTTTCCAGTCGTCGCTCCTTGATCTGGGGCGACACTTCGATCGGAATTCTCTCCGTAAATCGCTCCTCGAGAAGGAGGTACTTTAGGGATTCCACCGACCCTCGCTGTCTGCTAGGTTCGTCCAGCGATCCAAATATAGGTTCAGGCGCCCTAAATAGCCCTTGTAGATTTCCGTCGCCTCCTTCTGGGCATTCCGGAACTTCTTCCGGTACGCTTCTGTGTTAAGTTGGAACTTTCCAACAAGGCATTTTGACGAAATCATACTCCTTCATGTCTTCGTCGCTCAAACGGACATATGTCACCCTTGTCTTTCTCTTGAGGTGACATCCAAGTTTAAAACTGCAAGTATCCTTCGGTCACACATTTATTCGAGCAAACCTTTCAAACCGACCCATGTGAGCCTCAATGTCGTCCTCATCGTCACAACAAGGCAACTTCACACCTCAATCCAGTCGCGTCGGTCCGCGTTTGAGGAAGTTTTGCGCCCAGCGTTAAGTTTCGCTTTCCTGGCTAACTCGATTTCCGAGCGAATCCATTCTCTCTCGAGCCTTTTTTTTTTCTGTATTTCCTCTCTCTCTCTCTCTCTCTCTCTCTCTCTCTCTCTCTCTCTCTCTCTCTCTGTTATTTCCACATTCTCTTTTCTCTCACTTTTCATTTCTGACATATTCAATCAATCCTCCACCTGATAACCCGAGCAATATCGCTTTGCTCTTTTGCACGGCATCAATTCATCTTCCTGCTCCCTCATTTCGCATTCGCGCGCGCGACCATGTGACTGGAGTTTCAGCCATTTCTGTTGGCCAAATTTACATCTTCAAATAAGATATGTGAACAAGATACACCTCCTACTAAATTACTTCTACTCACTCGGAATGGAAAATCCGACCCAGATGTTTCCGCAACAACATTCCGAGTTCAACAATTAACGTCACCGACCTAACAATTTGCTATACCAAAGTTTATTGAGACTACAATAAACTTACTACAGTTAGCCTGTAATACATGTTTATAGTCAAGTATGAATTTATTTATTCATACACGTACAGACAAGCCGAACTGCTGGCTACTCATATGACTTTATTTGATTATCCGGACTACTTCATCCATTAACCTTAACTGGACCTGGCGAAGAACACAAAAATGATTCGGGATCTTCCCCCGCACTTGACGTGCTAGACACTCTCAAACCACCCACTGATGGTTGTCCTGTTGCCGATCTCGACTGGTGTCTGTGTCTTTACTGGACTAGATCAGGCCCAATGCAGACTCAACTAGTCTGTGTCTCGAATCCAGTCGTGTGGTGCAAAATCACGATGTGGATTACGTTTATTTGACGCTAAGACAAAACAACATGAAATGATGATGATCACAACTAACGGACAGACAGTTACAAGTTAGGCTGATGGGAGCTGGCGTGCTTTAAGACCTAAGCGATCTCTGGGACTGAGCCCCCACTTATAAATGAATCACGGGTCTACATTCGATTCGCGACGATTTATCTCTTCATCGCCGTGGAAGACAATAAATTGCCGCAGATTGATGATGATCCGGACTGATAAGAAAATTGATATTTTCTGTAGGTTACGTATGGGACTAGTCCTATTTGTTGAGTGGAAATGCGATATAATAAGAAGAATGTTAACTGAAAATGACAGACTGAAGAAAGGTGATTATGAACATTTATTGACAACAATGAAACAAGACAAAAACGAATGAATGACTCTCCTTTATATTCGGAGTCCTTCACGGTTGTGAGCGATGCCTTGGGATTGATGAAGATGCAACGGACAAATTGACAACCTGCTGGGTAGTTGACGTGAATATTCAATCTATGCAGGTTAGCTGTCCTTCAGCGTGACAATACGAAATAATTGACAAAATCCGCATACGACCATTTCTCA
>JADBJO010005934.1:102500-107500 GCA_016801955.1 Conus betulinus | reverse complement strand
GTTCTTGTTATTGTTTATTTTGCAGTTTCACTACCATTGTGGTTAGCACTCCTGAGTTTTGTCTTTACTCTTTAAAAAAAAAAAAAAAAAAAAAAAAAATATATATATATATATATATATATATATATATGTCATCATCGCTTTGGTTGGTGTCTTTAGTTTCCGTTGTGTGCCTGTACATGATAAGAATCTTTTGCTTTCCTAACATTTTTCTTCTCTCTCCTGTGTGTGTGTGTGTGTTTTTTTTTTTTTTTTTTTTTTTTTAAAAGTGTCAGAATCTCTTAGAGCTTGGTCGCAGAACATGGCCTTAGGGTTATTTGAAATCAATCATTTGCATAAGAAAACGTGTCATATATTTTAAGAAAACTTGAACCTTCTTGGTTTTGCGGGATCCCGTCTCACTGAATTCATGGCGGATTCTGACATTTCTGATCCAGGCAACGATCATACCTAAAAAGATGCAGAATGTCCCAAAGAGACTGGTTTACTCGTGTACATTCATACAGGTATTACTATTTCAAATAAATTGAGCAATATGATTCCCACAAATCTTGAATCCCAGTGAATTCAGGTTATTTGAACAACAACAGCAGCAACAACAACAACGACGACGACGACAACAACAACAGCAGCAACAAACAACAACCTCCAAATGAGCACGCGCTCCCAGGTTTCAGAAATCCGACAGAACATGTGTACTGAGCTGACAAAATTCATTTCATTGATACATGTAGTCTGTCTGATTTCAAAGGAACTGATACTGCAAGATGACTTAAATTAACATTGATTTACTGAAATGTTAGAGGACTCGTTCCTATGATCAGTTCAGTTCAGTGATTTATTTAATGTCTTTTCATCGCCAGATGATATTAGACACTTGTTAAAAAAAAAAAGAAAAACCTTCACACTAAACTTACCTAGTACTTGCAAAGCTACATCTGATATGTGCATATTTACATAAATGAAATGCCCCAGTGGTACACAAAGTTGTGATCTTTACAAACATTTTGCAACCTGTAACTGTGAAATAACCATGGCAATTTCAGCAACACATGAACCATATAAGACAGTACTGACATTATCAAAGTTATTCATCTCAATACCTTCCTCCTGATAGAGTGAGGTCAACACTGAGCATTCAAAAAAAAAGATGACGCACAGAAATGTTTTCTCTGCAGACACTAGTAATACCATGAGAATATTTGGTGTTCCAAGTATTCAGCCTTAATTTACTTAACAGTTACTGAAAAAAAAAAAAAAGATCACCAGCAGCTGAAGTTGCTGTGTAAAACTCTAGGAGGAGGATGCTGACCGGGCCGTTCTTTCCGTCATGTTCTCCCCACACACTCCTCCCCCCCCCCCCCCCCCCCTTCCAGTCACGGGCCACCAGAAGAAAAACCCGAAGCAACAAACCTCAGTCAGTGTCGAGAACTTTTGACAGAGAGGAACGTCCACACGAGTGGCGAAGGGGACAGGTTTGCATGTGCTCCTCTCTCCTCTCTTCTGTCGATGAATTGCACTCTTGACGGATTTGTGATGCCATAAAAAAAAGAAAAAGAAGCCAGAGCACATGTTTAAGTGGTTATGGTTTGGAGGTCAGGTCAGACAAGCTGTTCCTTTTCTTATTCTACAGGATGATGGGTATCCATATTTTGTGTATGCATACATTCACTTGGCTGTGTCACAATGGGTTTGATTAGAATAATTGTTTGCGCCACTTGTTGAACAGATCCAAATGAATACTGGGAAACAAATTTAGCTTCTTTTTTTTTTTTTTAAAAGAACGTTTGCAGCTCTCATGCTGTCTCTCTGTGTGTTTTTTTTTCTTGAAGGAGTTAATAAGGACGAAATATGCTATGATGAGTCGCTAACAACAAGGATCTGTCTTTGTAAATTGGTCTCATAACTCTCAGGCTATACTATGCTCATTAACTAACGAAGTAAACACAAATCCCCTGTTTCCCTGAGGTATTGGGGACTGGCGGTTTTCCAAATGTAAGAATTTTAAGTACAGAAGAAAACGTTGAATAAGTTTAGGCGAAATTTCAAAAGAAAGGTATATAATATTCTTCGTAATCCATGTGCGTAGTTCAAAATGTCACGTTTTTTCCCCCGGAGACTTTTCCTTTAAGATGAAGCCAGTTTTCAACTTCATGCAGAAAAAAGCCGGCACACAGTTGTGAAATCTGTCAGTTTAATTCAAGTTT
Source organism: Conus betulinus (assembly GCA_016801955.1). Classification (NCBI taxonomy): domain Eukaryota; kingdom Metazoa; phylum Mollusca; class Gastropoda; order Neogastropoda; family Conidae; genus Conus; species Conus betulinus. Next base: position 105,293 of record JADBJO010005934.1, on the reverse strand, counting down.
CCCAAATTATTTGGATGAATGATAATCTTGCCGATGCTGATAGACAATCGCTTATTATGCTTTCTAAAAGATGTTAGCAAAAATTCTTATTATGATGTTCATTGTTATTTAAGCACCTTCCAGAAGCGGAATCGAAAACAGTATTTTATTCCTCATCCTATATTTCAAATGCAAAGATAAATGTCATCATATCATTGTCGTCGTCGTCATCCCCCCCCTCTCTCCCCCCCCCCCCTCTTTCTCTCTCCGTGTCTCTGTTTGTGTGCATATAGGAGGGTGTAAATATGTACATGCATGTGTCTGTGTGTGTGTCTGTGTGTGCCTTTGTGTATGTGCACATTCTTGGTGAAACTGAAAACATCTGCATTTTCTTGCATTAAATGCTTGAATGTAGTGAACCCTTCACTCATCAGGCAAAGCTCAGGTTCAAACTGGAAGCTCTCGGCCTTCAAATGTCATACTATAACCACGGGGCTTTCAAATCTGTCGTTTGAAGAGACTTCTGTTGAAAAGTGTGAATACCGGTTTTTTTTTTTTTTTTTTACTCTTTGGTAATGGTTAAGTGTTTCTTTCAGGTTCTGTTTTGTGCTGAGCTTATTATAAATGAGCGCTGGGATGTGAAAGACCAAATGATGCCATTCAAATGTAATCATTCCATCAAGACACTTTCCACGTCGCTGAATGTGTTCTGTACGTTATACAGTGAAATGCGAGTTTCCACATGTCAGCACAGATTAAGGATAACAAGATGTCAGCACATGCTTTTCCCCCCTGCTGCACCTCCTCCACACCCAGTTATGCATATTTTCAAATGGATTTTTTTTCGTAAAACGCACGTTTGAATCATAATCAAGCTAAACATGAAGCGCTTCTGCGCACAACCGTTTGAGGGAGAATACAACATTCCAGGGTGGGAGACTCCTTGTTATGGGATACTCCTCACTGACACAGAGTCACGTCTTTTTAGGCAGCAGGCTACAGATCACGAAGGGATCTACTACCTGTCAGGCTCTTCTTTCAGACTCACCCAGCATGCAAAGGCTGAAACTGTTGCATGTAATCTGAGCCCTGTTTTTGTGAAGCAAACAAGGGGCGTAATGAGGCGTAAAATAGTCACGGCCGACGTCTAGATTCACGCTGTATGAATGTGGCACCACATGGTTGTTGTCTATGGAGAACAAGAGTACTGGACTTTTAAGTAAGAAGGATTATGTAATGCGCGCTGGTGGTAGTGTAAGCTATAGCTGTTACCGTTGCCTCGGTAGACTGCGCTGATTCTGCTGCCACTGTAAATGGCTGTTGTTGCTGCTGCTGCTGCCGTAAACTACAGCTGTTGCTGCTACTACTCTTGTATGACTACGACCACAACTGCTGCTGCTACCGCGAGCTTGTATAATACATTACCGCATTGCTACTACAACATTCATTGATGTTGCTGCGCTTACATTAGGTGCTGCTGTTCCTAGCACTTCGATGATTAGTATGGTGCTATACTATTGCTAACACGGCAGCTGTTGTGGCTTCTGCTGCAAATGCTACGACAATCACTGCATCTACTATTAGCACTGCCATTATAAATTTTCTGCTGCACTGCTTATGATACATTTGTTGTGGCTGCTTTTTAGTACTGTTGAAACGACTGCTATCGTAGTTATTGATACTGCTCATACTCCCAACTTTCTGCAGCATTACCACCGCAACTGTTACTGTTGCTGCTCCAGCCGCAGCTATGATTGCAGCCGTTGCCGCTATCAGCACTATCATTACTGCTGCTTCTGGTATTAAAAAAAAAACCAACAACATGAAAGAATGGGGAAGAACAGCACTGCTGCTGTTGTTGTTGGCCAATGCTACCGCCACTATTTTTTTTTTTTTATTACACCTGTTGTTGTTGGCCAATACTACCCGCCACCATTTTTACTAAACCTGTTGTTGTTGTAGGCCAATACTACCCCCCCATTTTTTACTACACCTGTTGTTGGTGTTAGCCAATACTACCGCCCACCATTTTTACTAAACCTGTTGTTGTTGTTGGCCAATGCTACTGCCACCAGTTTTACTACACCTGTTGTTGTTGTTGTTGGCCAATACTACCGCCACCATTTTTACTACACCTGTTGTTGTTGTTGGCCAATACTACCGCCACCATTTTTACTACACCTGTTGTTGTTGTTGGCCAATACTACCGCCACCATTTTTACTACACCTGTTGTTGTTGTTGGCCAATACTACCGCCACCATTTTTACTACACCTGTTGTTGACCGCCACCATTTTTACTACACCTGTTGTTGATGTTGTTGTTGTTGGCCAATACTACCGCCACCATTTTTACTACACCTGTGTTGTTGTTGGCCAATACTACCGCCACCATTTTACTACCCTGTTGTTGATGTTGTTGTTGTTGGCCAATTCTACTGCCACCATTTTTACTACACCTGTGTGATTGTGTTTGTTGGCCAATTCTACCGCCACCATTTTTACTACACCTGTTGTTGATGTGTTGTGTTGTTGGCCAATTCTACCGCCACCATTTTTACTACACCTGTTGTTGTTGTTGTTGGCCAATTCTACCGCCACCATTTTTACTACACCTGTTGTTGATGTTGTTGTGTTGTTGGCCAATTCTACCGCCACCATTTTTACTACACCTGTTGTTGATGTGTGTTGTTGGCCAATTCTACCGCCACCATTTTTACTACACCTGTTGTTGTTGTTGACCAATTCTACCGCCACCATTTTTACTACACCTGTTGTTGTGTTGTTGTTGTTGGCCAATTCTACCGCCACCATTT
>JADBJO010005934.1:90000-95000 GCA_016801955.1 Conus betulinus | reverse complement strand
GTGATTCTGAAGAAAGGGCCTAATAGCTGATAGATCTGTCGGCAATCGCCTGTGTTCTGCCATCGAATAAGGCTTGTCTCTGTGTCACTACCTGTACGCCCCAAACCGCTGTCCACAAGTCATTTTCTAGCCTCGAATTCTAAAAATCTTTCTTCCTTACTCCGGCGACTTTTTTGTGGAAATATTGTGATCGTGAACGATTTTGAGACATGCACTATAAGACAGATAGTAGTAGTAGTAGCAGCATTGATAGTGGAGGCGGTCACAGTAGTAGTGCAAAATCTGTGCAATGGTTCGTTTGACAAGCTTTGTTACCCGTGACCTTGTTACTATGTACTCTTTGGGTCAATAGTTAAAGTTGTAACTTAGCATCTGCATTTATTGCCAATATTTTGGCTCAGAAACAATAAACTTAATAAAATGTGCACAAAAATGGAGAAATGAATGAATCTTAAGACTGTAATGAGATTTTAAAAGTCCATTGTTGTTTGACTTTACGTTTACAACAATTCTGCATAATAATTTCAAAACACTGCCTTTCATTGAAGGTCACACAAATGTGAAGTCATTAATACCCATTCCCGATTAATTTCTCTACACAATCCACCGAGTTGATCTTGAAAATGAAATAGAATGTTGGAGTGAAAATCTGTCAGGAAAAAAAACAAAACCCAAAAACAATAAAAACCCCCCCCAAAAAACCGACACTTGACTTTACATACAAAAGTTTTAGTTATTACGTTTTTTCATCCTATTATATCTTTACATTTTTATTATCATCGTCATAAGACACGAGACGTGTGAGAATGAAAATCTGAAATAGTAGAACATACGAAACAAAGAAATGAGAAAGAAAAAAGCAAAGAAAAAAAAAAAGACAACAGATCGGATAGAAATAAATCAGATTTGGAGGAAGGTGACGAAGACACAAACAAAGCCATTAGAAAAACTCAGATGGAAGAAATAAGACTAAAACATAAACGACATTAAAACGGGAGAAAAGAACACTAATATATGAAGGAACGGGGTGGAGGATAAGCGAAGACACAACAATTGATTGTTACGTCCAGGGTGTATGAGCTCTGTCTCACATAGATAAAGCATTTTATTGCCTTTGCGTGGCAGAGTATACTTTAACCCATATCCATCTGTTTGCCCATCTGTAAGAGGAATACATATACATACACTGCTGGATCTGCTTTAACCAGTCCTTAACTCAAGAGAGGAATGCGGCGTATCCCTGGGGCAGATCGAGATCAAACGACGGATTCTGCGTCGTTCTGAAATTCTGTCCCAACTAGCTTGACAAGAGACGAAAAACAAATCAAATTTTCTTAACACATGACACAACCAAACTGAATCATCCGTCTTGCTCCGGTCGTCACTGCGTATGATTGTAAGCAGACACTTGCGTGTGTGTGTGTGTGTGTGTGTGTGTGTGTAAGAGGAGAAGGGGCTTTGTGCTTGCGTGAAAGCATGGCCTTCCACATACATTTCTGCTTACTCACATTTATGTATGTGAACCTCGGCACAGGCTACTGTGGAGCTAGATATATGAGGGATATCTGGGGAAAACCTGCATAGGAAACACCCTGCTACCATTGCTGTTCAGCTGTGCCTGTTCTAGTGTAACATTCGCTGGACGGAACACTTTTTTGTGAGAAAGCATGAATCTGATGCCTGTGTTCAAATTTCCTTTGAATACTGATGATACCTCCTCAGGATTTTATGATCACATGACAGTTTGCGCAATTTTGGTACCACAATGGAGGCCAGGACACACTTAAAGGTTCACATACACACAGAATATCGTTAATTATCATTCGACGAGAAAAAACAAACAAAAACAACCCATCTCTTTTTCAGAACGTTCTTGAGATTTTTTCTTAAAAGTGAGGCCTATCTGGAGAAGAAATCTGACACTGCAAGTCTTTCAATGCCAGGGGGAAAAAAACCAACGCAGAAATAAAAGGAAAGAAGCAGAGAGAAGTAGAGAAACGACACTAGCAAACCCCCCTAAGAGCTGATAACAACATTGATAAGACTAATTTGAACAACCCCGGATTTTTTTTTAGGTAGTAGGACGTTCATCTGTTCTGAAAGCACCGAAAACAACCCTCCACCCAAGGGAACATGAGAACCTGAGTTTGGTGCTTGTCAAAGGAAACTTATCTGATGTGCAAGTACTTTACCCCCACGAATCCACCCAAACCCCAAAGCGTTAGCCCTTCTTCAGGATTTTCTTTTGCACCGAGCATGGGAGCGCACGTTATCAGGTATATGACAGCCTCGGTAACTCCAGCAGAGGTGTCAATCCTGTTGAATACCGTATCATCGCCCTGACATCATCCTGAATGTGTTCCAATCACCACACTCATCTAGGACACGTCAGATTTGATTGGTTCTTTGTCCTTTCCTTCACCTTCTACCCATTTCCCGCCACTATACCCAATCCACTGGTCGCACACCATTCAGCTATATACTACACCACAGGGTCACCTCCGATCGTTTCTTTGACTCTCTCGTTCTCTGTCATTTCCACGGCTCTGTGATATCATTCTAACCGTATATGAGCCAAGCAAAGAAGCGGCAGAAACTGAATTTTGTAAATGGAAGGAGAAAACAAAATAAACAAAAGGGAAGGACTAAAAGCAAGCAGCAGATTGAGGTTAAAGTACTGCAGAGGGTGGAGGTTAGGGTTAGGGTTAGGGGAGGGGAAGAGAAGGGGGCAGGATGGAGTTTGGAGAGGGTAATGGAGAAGAAGGGAGTGTTAAGTAGTCTTTATGTGCTCTGTGGATTGAGTTTACATCTAGGTCTCTATATCTGGTGGCATGATTAGTTTAAAAAACACTACACTTCTTGTAATGAATTGTTATTATCCTCTGTGGGTGGTGCGTGCGTGCTTTAATGCGGGCGTGTGCGCGTTTGTGTGTGTGTGTGTGTGTGTGTGTGTGTGTGTGTGTGTGTGTGTGGCGTGCGTGCGTGCGTGCGTGTGTGTGTGTGTGTGTGTGTGTGTGTGTGTGTGTGTGTGTGTGTGTGTGTGTGTGTGTGTGCTAGTGTTAGTGTTAGTGTGTATGTGTGTGTGCGTGTGTGTGTATGTGTGTGTGTGTGTGTGTGTGTGTGTGTGTGTGTGTGTGTGTGTGTGTGTGTGTGTGTGTGAGAGAGAGAGAGAGAGAGAGAGAGAGAGAGAGAGAGAGAGAGAGAGAGAGATTCTGAGAGCTTTTTTTTTCTAGACACCTCATGTATGCAGGGAGATCTATCCGATTTCAGAGCTTTGTCTGTGTATGTGGAGGCTCTCCCAGGAGCAGGTAATCAGGATCCAGTAGTAATTCTGATCAGCCCTGCTTAGAGCAAACTTATCATTGGCTGGTTTTGCTGAACTATCTTTTGAATTCACTGGAAATGAGTTTGTAATCGCACCCCTTTCGTTTTAGACACGTGTCGTCCTTAAAGTAATGCAGTAGTATGATGGTTGTTGATATTTTCTTTACTTTTTTTTCAAAATGGAAGTCCTAAACCCATATTTTAGATATTATCTTAATTGCAAGTTTCTAGCATCAACATCAGAGCTTTTGATTTGTGGAATACATTACGATAAGCCGGGGATTCCTGTGAAGGTATTGCAAATCCTTATTAGTCTTTCTGCCTGATTCCCGGCCCCATTGGCTATGTCTTTCACTTTCCATCATATGATATTTTTTTTTTAGACAATTTGAAATTTATCACATCAATCGAGTTTTCACTTTTCCCTTCACTGAGTGTTCATCTTGCTTTTCTGGACATACTTCTCATACAGGCAAGTAGATGTATTCTAAAAATGTGCAGAAACCTGACAATCCATTGGCTGTAATTGCATGTTGCATTGTGAACCTAACTACAATCCATTGGCTGTAATGTGCAGAAACCTGACAATCCATTGGCTGTAATTGCAGAAACCTAACAATCCATTGGCTGTATTGTGAAGAAACCTGATGGCTGTAATGTGCAGAAACCTGACAATCCATTGGCTGCAATGTGCAAAACTTTAATCACCTCACATTTTGCCAAGTTTTTCGTTTAAAAAAAAACCCATTGTTTTCTTGGCTGCTTATGTGACTAACATTATTGGTTAGTTGAGTGGGCCTCAGTGGGAATCTCGTTCAGCTAAAGTTCTTTAAGCAATCTACATGGGGAACTCACCCAGTGCCCGTCACAATGCCAAATGGAAGTTGCATGGAGTCCAAGGGGAACATGCTCTATGACTTCCAAATTTGTAACCTGAGATTCAGCGATGTCAAACTGACAACAAAGCATCAGACAGCCCATTTCGTGAGTCTTGATAATAGAAAATTGAATCAAAAGGAAACGTTTTTTTGTTTTCTCTCGGAATTTTAGAGGAGTTTATTTCAGACAAGATTTGTAACTGAAGGACACTCATGGTTGGCTATGAGCATGGGTCCCTGTCATGTTTGACATATCAGGTCCAGCGAGATGATGTGCATTCTTGATGGGATAAGATTTTATTCAAACTGAGAAAAAAAAGGCAATCAAGATACTGTCTCTCTCTCTCTCTCTTTCTCTCTCTCTGTGTGTGTGTGTGTCTCTCTGTCTTTCTCTTTCTCTTTCTTTGCCTCACACACACACACACACACACACACACACACACACACACACAGAGAGAGAGAGAGAGAGAGAGAGAGAGAGAGAGAGAGAGAGAGAGAGAGAGAGAGAGAGAGTGTGGAGACCCCACTCTGCTGGCTCCTGATTATGTTCCATACGCAGTGTTGTCCACTTCAAATGCAGATGGCCTCCTCAAGTGGTCACGCTCTTAAAGCGCTGACCATTGTGCAGGAGCAGAGGGAATCACAGGGCACACGTGGACGGTCTCTCACAGGAGGGGGGGGGGGGGGGGGGGGGGGGAGGGGGGGGGGAGGAGAGGGGACGTGTGTATTCTTATCTATGCATATATTCATGGGCAACTCATATCAGCACAAGCCAAGTCCTCTTTCTTCTCTGCTTTC
>JADBJO010005934.1:82500-87500 GCA_016801955.1 Conus betulinus | reverse complement strand
TTCGTCTGTGTGTGTGTTTGACTACATTCAAGATGATAAAGGCTGTGCCAGTCTTGAATAAATACTAGGTTGTGTTTGTTCATTTCTCCAGTTGTTGTTGCTGTGCAGGTGTGTGTCAGGAAAGGGGCCTTTGGGCAAGCCTGGAACATCCTTTTAGGCGGATGTTTCCTTGGTTGTTCTTGGTGCTCTGTATCGTCATTTCTGCCGGGCGATTCGATGTCTTACGCAGCATTCGTTTGAAGTTGTGGGCGTGCATCTATTTCATCGTGGGAGCAAGTGTCATCCAACATGTTTCTTATTTCCATGTTTTTCTGTTGAATGTGTGCTCATAACGATATATTATTACACAAACGAGCTAAAATTGGAAGATACAGATTAAAAAAAAACGTAAACACAAAAAGCTGTGTGTGTGTGTGTGTGTGTGTGTGTGTGTGTGTGTGTGTGTGTGTGTGTGTGTGTGTGTGCGTGCATATGGCGCGCGCGCGCGCGCGCGCGCGTGTGTGTGTGTATGTGTGTCCTTTCTCACTAAGGGGGTGACCCTGGGTTCTGACCACTCTATTCATGCTACACTGTATCTGATAAACCATAAAAACACAGCGCGCATGGTTTACAGCTAGACTAATTACATACATATCTAAAAAGAAAGATTTGTGGCTGATGCTTCTTGTTAGGTCCCATGGCAATGATAACTGTTCTCTTTCATCTTCTCACCCATCTTCACTCACCACCTAATCAACATGCTTTCTCTTTCACGCTTTTCTCACATACATGCAACATATGACACAAAGATATTGTATTGCGCTTAGGTCCACTCCATGAGGAGTGAAATTATAATGTGTCACTTTTTCATATACAAGCATTATACCCGGTGGGTATATGAACAGGTACATATAATAGTGAACCTGTAAACCTCAGAATTCCTTTTCTCTTGTAATTTCGTAACTTTACGTCCCATTACTTTAAGTGTTTTTCTTTGATCACTTTGTTTTCTGCAAGTGAGGAATTCAATGAATAAATTCAACCTTAGCTTCAACTGTACAATACCTTTTGTTTGTCAGGTATTGGAATTCGACGATTAAACTCTCCAATAGCTTCAAAAGGACAATATATTTGTTTGCCCGGTAACTGGATTCAACATTTAAGTCACAACAGTTTCATAAGGACAATACCATTTGTTTGCCAGGTAACGGCTAATAATCCAGTATTTCTTTCGATTTCTGACCAGCGCTTTGCGCTGATTTCTTTCCAACACTGCTGAAGGGGTTAAAAACATCAATTCCCCTGGGATCTGAACTTTGAGTTTGACTGAAGGGGGGAAAGCGCCATGAGACACTTCTTGCTCATTTTTTGGACATGAAGTGTTGACCCCCGAGTCATAACCGAAAGGTAGTGGACCTAAGCGCGTTGACTGTCCGAGGATTACGAAATCATAATGAAAATAATAACAATTACTATAGCACCCAACCTAACAACGTAGGCTGCTGGGCGCTTTACAAGCTTTAACAATTCAACATGTTACTCGATACATTCCATTGTACTATTAGCACCTCCCCCCCCCCCCCCCCCCCCCCCCCCCCCCCCCCCCAAAAAAAAAAAAAAAAAAAAAAAAAAATCACTATTAACACATATCTCAAATGTCTTTTTTCACAATAGTTTTGCAACTGGGGACTGAGCAATAACCCAAAGCAATATCCAAAAAGCAGGGTTATTTACCACACTATCAACATTGTCAGAATTATTTATGAAAATATTCTTCTCCTTATAAGCTGGGGTTAGTATAGGGCATTCAATAAAAGATGACGAATTGAGATATTCTCCTGACATATACACGCTATACCTCGTGAATATTTTGTATTCCATGTATTTAACCGTAATTTATGAATTAATCTGGCTAGATATCTTGGACATGATGGCAACGAATAATTTCTCATTAAAATGTTTCTTCCGCATATTCTTTTCCAATCGCTGGATCAATTCATGCGGAGAAAAATTTAAGACTTTGTTGAAGGGTGTTTCAAAAATTGTACAAGCTCCATGCTTTGCCATTTGTGTGTGCTAATTCATTCCCTTTTAAGCCACAATGTGAAGGAACCCAGCAAAAATCAACTGCTATACCTCGGGAAAGTAAACAATGTAACAGATGCTTAATTTCAAAAAGAAGATCAGTTCTAATTTTAGAGTTCCAGTGCTTTAATGATTGTAAAACTGATTTTGAATCAACACAAAATAACACACTATAAAATGATACTGGCGTGTCATATAAGATGTAGTTCAGAGCTTTCATAATTGCATATAGCTCTGATGTATAAATTGAAAATTCTGCCTAGATATAGAAAGACTTTTGCACATTTAAGGATGGTATAGTGAATCCAGCACCACTGTCAGACGTTTCCATTATTGAACCATCTGTAAATACTTTTAAATGATTTGGATAAGTCTTTTCGAGATGTTCTCGAACTTCATTTACTAGAATATTTACATTGTCATCTTTCTTCAAAGTAGTATATTCATCATCAATTTTTGCGTTGAGATGCTCCCATGGGGGCATTTGAGGAACAATAGGAACCTCCGAAATTGCATCAATATCAATACTACATTCTGACATAAGCTCACAAGTGAAATTTCTAATTGGCTCTATGTATGATATATTTTTTTTAGACCTTTTGGGGTATTCCTTGTTGGAATCCATAAGAATTTCATCACTAACAGAGTTTTTTTTTTTATAGGCCTCTTACAACGTATTTGGACACATCCAACGTTCGTTGTTCATTAAGAGGTAAAATGTTTGTCCTTATAGCATTTCACTGTGTTTGTGTGCACTGGAACACCCAAAGCTAATTTTAAAGCTTTACTATCTAAGCTTTGCAGTTTCTTTAAAAGGTAGTTAGATGCAGAGAAGTATACTTCCTGTCCGTATATTAATTTTGATCGGACTAACGATGTATATAAATGTAAAAGTGCGGTACAGTCTTGACCCCATGGTTGACAACATATAATTTGAGCAAATTTAATCTTTTCCTAGCTTTATCTATCAAATTTCCAATATGCTTTTTCCAGTTCAGCTTCGGTGTTAAAAACACTCCTAAGAACTTGACTGTTTGCTTATATTGTAGAACATTGTCGTCAAGAATAAGGTTGGGAAGAACCTTTGGGTTTTCGCCATTATTAAAAAGCATTAAACAAGTTTTCTCACCAGATAATTCAAGACTGTTCTCTTTCATGTAAGCAGACAATCTGTCCAATTCTCCTTGATACATTGTCTGTACAAATTTTACTGCCCTTTTATTCGAGTGCTTCCTTAATGAAGTATTAATCCAAATGGCAATATCATCTGCATACTGCACTACATTGTGTTTTTTGACAATGCCTTTGGGAGATCATGTATAAGGATCGTAAATAATAAAGGTGCAATAACAGAACCCTGGGGAATACCCATATCTATTTTCCTGAATGATGAATATATTTTTCCAATTCGTGTACATATATTTCTTCCTTCCAGAAAGTTTTTTATAATCATCATACATTCCCAGAAATGCCAATATTTTTCAGTTTATACAATAATCGAGCATGCCAAACACGGTCGTATGCTTTCTTTACATCAAAGAATGTAGCTAGTGTACTTTTTCTGCGTGAAAATTGCTTTTTTATATGAGAAGTTAGTTTCACTAAATGATCAGTTGTGCAACGCCCTTTTCTGAATCCAGCTTGCTGAACTGGAATAATGTCATTTTTTTTCACAATATATATAAAACGTGTTTGTACAACTTTTTCAAGAAGTTTACCAACATGGGATGTTAAAGCAATGGGTCTATAATTTACAGATGTTCTCGTTTTACCTTCTTTTGGTACTGGTACTACCACTGAACTTTTCCAGATTGTAGGAATAGTGCCGTACGTCCAACATTTTGAACAACGAATGTAGTAATATTTCCACGAAGAAGGCAAGTGACGAAGAAGCTCGTAAGAAATACCATCTAGGCCCACTGCTGAATCATAAGAAGTAATGGATTCTATCGCTTCAAGAAGTTCTGATGATTGTAATGGAGAATTTAAGTAGTATATTGTCTGGTATGGGACTCTTATATTGTTCTTTTTGTTCCTCTTTATGTCTATGGTACTGATTTCTGCTGGAAGATTTACAGCTTGACTATTTTCGAAAAGAAATGGGAGAAAGCTTCCGCCTTATCCATTGTGCTTGGAAATTCTTTTGTTAATTTTACAGGGTAAGCTTGTGTTTTGTAACAATTTTTCATTTGTTTTACTTTTTTCCAAACTTTAAACATATCCTTCGATTCTTTTACTTCAGTCTCACAAAATTCTGCCCAGTGTTTCTTTTTAGCTTGAGCAATGATTTTATTACATTTGTTCTTTTCTTGCTTCATAAAGACAAAATTTTCTTCTGTCTTATTTCGTAACCAAGCCTTGTAACTTTTTCGCTTTGATTTAACAGCTAGTCTACATTCTTCCGTCCACCATACATTACCCACATATTTACCAATCTTTTTAAATTTACATTTAGGGATAGAATGCTCGGCTGCTAACAGTATGACTTTGCTGAAATTAGAATAAAATAAAAATTAACATCATCGTTCTCAATAAATGTTGTGTTATACGATGCAAGAAAAATCTGGTAGGCATCCAGTTGGCAAGTTTATAATTAAACTTTTGGAATTTTGTCTTCGATGTCTGTTACATCATTATCTATGTCATCATCAAAGATTATAGTAATGGGGAGGTGATCACTTCCCAAACAATCTTCTCCTATAGACCAATTACAGTTTACTGCAATGCTAGGTGAAACGAAGGATAAATCTATCGCGCTAGGTTTGTGAGTTGAAACATCTGGAATTCTTGTGATTCGACCATCATTTAATAAAACTAAAGAGGAAAATCAATAATATTTTCAACGAATCTGTTGGATGAAACTTTAGAACACTCAGAATCCCAAAATGGTGCATGGGCATTAAAGTCGCCAACAATGATCCATTTCTTACTTGTTA
>JADBJO010005934.1:60000-72500 GCA_016801955.1 Conus betulinus | reverse complement strand
TTTCATGCAGAAAATATGTTTCTAAATGGGAGAGAAAAATCTGATGCCTTGACTGAATAAAAAAGAAGGTTAGGCAAATAGAACAGACAAAGGTACAGTAGTTCCAGAAAAAAAAAATTACAATACGTGACCAATCAAACTTTGAGGAAAAGGGAATTACAAGTACTGACACGTTGTTTCTATTGCATTAAATGCTACAATAAAAGCGTTAGTTTTGACATTTTCCTTTTATAAAAGTGCGTTTGGGATGACTTTTAAGCCTTTTGAAAGATAACAGTGATCACTGTTTAAGGACAGATTTTAATTTTGAACTAGTCATGTTTGCTTATGATGAGGGCATAGAAAGAGATGTGCTGGAACAAAGTCTTGGTTTTGCTAAATACTTCATCTGCACACGTATACTATATCAAAGCTAGTTGGCAGCTCACTGCTGTCTAAAGAATAATGAGTGTAAACATAACATAGAGAAATAAATGTAGTATATACAAATGAGGTAGACAGAATTAGACAGAAAGTGGTTTCCACGTCGGAACTGGATAGAAACTGGATTAAGAATCCATAGACATAAATAACAGTGACCACTGCTTCTGGTGCAATGCCGAAAAGTTGGATTTCATATCAATGCAACGTATATCTACTACAATAACGAACGACGAACAACTGATTGTGAACGACAGTCATACGGTGGAGACTTGAAATAATGCGTTTTTCTTTTGCACTGTGATGATGTATGGTTTGGTACAATGTTGAAGTTGTTCTTTTTGAATGTGCTATCAAAACACTTGAATGGACACAGAAAGGTTTAGTCGTGCGTCTACTGCTGTGTGTTATAGAACTTCAAACTGGACCAGGATTCTATTCTACTCCAGCTTAAAATGATACAGTCTGTCAGGATGTTTTTTTCTGCATTTTGCATATGGATGTATTTTTATATATATATATATATGAGGCTTGCTCTTATGTCTCAGATATAGAAATAGGGGGTGATAAGCCCCATATCTGCAGTGGTAGATGATTCTGCCTAACTAACAGTATGTGCTTGAGTGGGTGAATGGGGAAAAATGAATGCTTCTCAAAATGAACCTTCAGCAAGCTTATAGTCTCCAAAGAGACCATCTCCAATGGGGAGAAAGCTCACTAACATATAACTCCTGGTCAGATACCGGTATTTCGAAACCTGATATATATATATATATATATATATATATATATATATATATATATATATATATATATATATATATATATATAATCTCTCTTAGGAGATCCAAGGAAAGGTTGTTCTGCACAATTCTTAGCCGCTGACAATGCTTGGGTTATTTAACAGCAGAGCTGACCACTCAGACTGTTCCATATCTTTTGATCTCCCTTGCATCCTTAAATGGATCCTCAAGCATAGGCTCAAAGATTATCCCTTACATTTTATACTGTTTGCGTAATGTTTTTAGTTTTCAACAACTTTTTTCCTCTTCAAACTTTCGTTTTGTTTAATTCTACTACCTTTCGCTGGCTGCTTTGGGGGTGCTGTTGGATTCTTTTTCGAACCCTTGGCGGTCGGAACACCACAGAATTATGGACTGTGGTGTGTCTCTATCTGACGCCAAAAGCACAGACACAATCAGCCCGTGTCTCCCTGATGAGTCCGATCCAGCGGACGAAAGGCCTCGGAACAGGCGATACATATAGATCTGCCATCAAGAGGGATTGCGATAGTTTCCTCATGCACCTGGTGAAGGGTTTTCATATTTATGATATACATTTTTTCCCATTTACTTCATCTTCAATTTTTTTCTCACAATTTTTTGTCGTCATTACTATAATGATGAAAGAATTGTTAATCTGCACTTGTTTTTACCCACTACTTAATTGTTTATATATATATATATATATATATATATATAGTCATGTTTTTGTATCACCTCCTTTTCCTTGACTTAAATTCGTGAAAAAAAGAACCTTGTCTTTATTCTGTTTTGTTTGTGATTAGAAATCTGAAGTGTTTGCTCTACCATTCTCTTTTTCTTACATGTTGTCTATGTGTTCTTTTGCTATCGTCTCTCTCTCTCTGGTATAAAAGATGTAATCTAGTTAGTTGGAGTGGAATTGTTTGTCTTGATTACTGACACATACACTAATGTGCTCAAACATGCATGTTGTCATGTCTCTGCCTCTTAAGAACGAAATATACATACGAGCAAACAAAATACAGATACAGCTTAATTAGACGGGTTGCCATGCAGTATAATGCCCAGACACACGCAGGTGATCGCACTCACTTCAATCATTTTGCCATTTACAAGCTAAACAAGAGAACAGAAATGCAACTATCCACATCATCAAAACTCGGGATGTAATAAGCTCATACAAAATTTGTCTCTATGAATTTATTTATGCAAATGGTAAGACTGTATTAAACAGAAAGTCTCCAGTGCTATATTTGTCTATTTTCCAAATAAGTTATACGAGTCTCACCTCCTCACTTTTCAACATTCGTGCTTTCGTTTTCAATTTTGTTATCATATACGCAGGCGTATCCAATCATCACAGCCTTGTAAAATTGACAGCGTAAAAAAAAAACAAACTCGAAGATAAGAAAAACCAGTATGAATAAATAGGTAAATCTTCAAACGCTTTCCAGAAACAGAACATTGTCGCCTTTGCCGTTAAAGAAGAGGAAAAGAGAGAAAAGAAAGGAAACTAAATTGCTCAGATGCACTTTATACTATTTTGAAATCACGTTGACTAAAACTGAAAATAGCAATTTGATTTGTATTAATAAAGCGTATTTTCCTGTAAATTACTGTAGAGCACTCTAGAACGAAACTGAATTTATAGTCAAAATTGTAGGTACACGGAGTTATGAATTTTTTTTACTTAGTTTGTCCTTCTTTCCAACCCTATCTGTTCGTAATTTATGGAGGTTACAGCATGCCTGAACAACTAGCATGCAGTTTATAAACATATTTTTCTCGGGGAATTTTTAATGTCTATTTCTATAAAATAAACTTGTATTACATTCTTTAAGTGGCCATTTCCACGACAAGACATTCACTTCTTTATGACTCTGCTCTACACGTATACAACATAAAAATGCTGTGAATGACATGCAAACCATCAATAACTAAAACACGTAAACCATTTTTTATCAGCTTGAAGAAATGCATTATGTGAGGATAACATTAACTGAGGATAATTTGCTCAAAATAGAATCACTTCAATGGAATATATTATAGCCCACAGTTTCAGGTAAACATATCATAAACGATTCATTTCATTTTTAAGGGGAACGGAAAAAAAAAAAAGTAACATGGTCCCCAATGCAACGTATTTTACATTGTATAAATAAGTAACTTCCAGTCAATATTGTTAGTGTTGGCCATGACGATCATGCAAATTCAAGTAGAGACCCTATCACAGGCATCGCCATCACGTGGCGCTGAAGGACGACAGTTTCATGAGGATCGCCCTTTGAGCTGAGCGTTCTGTTGGTATGTATAAAGAATTTCTGAAAACGGAGTTCTTTAGCTTTCTGTCGTTTTTCGTAGATAATATTCATAGTATAGAGGAAGGGATTGAGTGCTGAATTGAGTGGTAGCACAAATATAGCCATGGCAACATTGACCTCCCCCGGGATGACGACGCCAGTGACTGACAACATACCACACATACCGATAGGAAACCAGCACAGGAAGTCCGACATTGCGATAAACAAGAGACGTCTGGCGACAGTTATTTCTTTAGACTTAACACTCACAGCGCTCTTGATCCTGGTCTCTGATCCCTGGTCAGACATAGCATTAGCTCTTACTGACCAGTATATAAGACACTGTCCCACAGCTATCAACAGAAACAGGACCAAGTTGCAGACGATCATGATGCTGAAGGAGAAAACATGACCAGCAAACTCTGCCCTGGTGACAGGCAGCGGAATACAAATACCCTTCTGATGATAGAACTCCCAGTGCGACGTGACAGGAAGCAGAGGTACAGTCGCTAAGGCAAGTCCTAGTATCCATGTGATGACACAGGCTATGTGAGCTGATGTGGCCCCAAATCGAATCTGACTGAACGGAAAGCGGATCACGAGGAATCGATCTAACGTAATCAGACAAATGAGCAAAGCTGACACCTCGGAGGACAGAAAAGCTAAAAACCCAGCAACACTGCAAACTGTGCTCTTTTTCCACTCGCTTTCTCTCCAGACATACACACCAGAAAAAAACCCGATCAGCCACTCCAATGGAGGTCAAGTACACTCCCATCAGAAAATCAGAAACACAAGGTGAAGTATGAAGACAGCAAAGCCAACTTTGATGCCCCCTGACAATACACACGAACGGTAAATTAAACTGCTGACATTTCCAAAAACTGCAAGCGCAGCAGAGGCTATAAGGGTCAGGCGGTAAATGCCTGACTTCAATAAATTTTCGCAAGAAGAAAGTTCGTCAGAGGGGATGAACATTCCCCAACGACGAACGTGTTTGGTAAAACAGCTGAACAACACAGTTTGCTGTTGTCTGTAAACACGTGAGTGAGACTGGTCATACCTTTCATGAAGTCTGGAGTAAACTCTAATACAGGGCACCCTTGCATGTTTAAAATACGCAGATTTGAAAACAACTCGTTGCCCAAGAGATTGAATTCCACTTTGAAATAAATCCAGAGCCTGCAAGTTTGGTAGCATTACTGACAAGATTTCCAGATTAAGAGAATGGAACCGGACTCTGGATAAATTTAAACATATCAACGAATGCAACTGATGCTTTTGTTTGACATCAGAAACACTTCCTGCTATAGCATTACCTGCCAGATTCAATCTTTGAAGATGAGGTGTTCCCGCAAAAAATCCGAAGCTGACGCGGGTCAGTAGATTGTCACTTAAATCCAAGCTATGGAGATTGGGCAATTCAAACGCAGACACATTGCTCCAACGGCAGCCCCCAGCACCCAGATGGATCAACATGGTATGGTCTGTGACATCCCCCTGCTGTAGCCCGCTGTCTTTGGCATCCAGATAGCGCAGAAGTGGAAAAGAATGCGTGTGGAAAGTGTGTCTACAGATGAAGGTCAGACCATAACACGTACATGTTTCAGGACACGTCATGTCACACATCAGCTCATCATCATGCTGTGGACACTGTGGCAGACTGTCACATAGGTGATGTGCATGCACGCATATCGTGCGGTCACTACCACGACATCGGTAGAATCCTGGGCATGTGTAAGAACTACACCTTTGCTCATCCTCGTGATCTGGACAGTCATTGACAGCATTACACCTGACGTAGACAGGCAGACAGTAATCACCCTCGTGACACTGAAAGTGGGATTCTGGACACTGAGTCATGTTTTCAGGTAGGGGAATCACACTGAATGCTCCAGTTCTGTCAAAATTGACCACAACGGGTGGTTTGCTGGTTGTTAATGTCGCTCTTACACTATACCATTCACATCCTGTTTCATCAAGGCCTGTCTTGCAATTTGCATAACCATCACAAATGTGGAGTAAATCCACACACTGAGCTCGCGCGCGCGCGCGCGCGCACACACACACACACACACACACACACACACACACACACACACACACACACACACACACACACAACACAGGCACACACACACACACACACACACACACACACACACACACACACACACACACACACACACACACACACACACTGTTAAATGAGGATTGCAATGCTCTCCTTTAAGGCTTTTGGAGATACTGTTGACAGGAGACAAAGGAAACAATTACAAGGGAGAAGAGATGTTTACAACTGGCCATTCATATAACATACGGAAATAAATATTGCTGTCGATTAAAGAGGGAATATATTGACCATTTAAACGTACAAGAAAATACTTACTGTCCCTGAAAAACAACAGATGTCTCTACTCTTTTGTCATGGTTGCTCGCACATACAAAGCTGTGACTGGCATCGTGACTATCATTGCGTGTGCCCTTGTATGCATGTGTGCGTGCATGCGTATATTAGTGCAGGCAAGCGTGTGCGAGCGCATCTGCGGACGACTGTGTGTGTGTGTGTGTGTGTGTGTGTGTGTGTGTGTGTGTGTGTGGACTCTTGTCATATTTTCCTATTCCAGAATTTCCTTCACTGCGAGGAAGTGCATTCCTGCTGCCAGTGGTCTGGTTCCATTAGACCCTTTGGTATCATTTCAACATTTCCCGTCTCACGCGTCACTTACAGGTTTTGTCTAGTGTCATAAAGATATGTACAACGTGATAATTTGTCATATCCATGATGTCACGATTAATACATTCATTTCAGATTAACCTAGAGCTTGCTTTTGATGAGCTAGCATCAAGATTACATATTGCCATGGCAAAACATAACAACAGCGACGACGACAACGATACCAACAAGAACCAATGCAACAGCAACAAGACAACAACAACAACACCAAAACAACAACAACAACAACACACACACACACACACTCACGCACGGCCCCCCCCCCCCCCCCCCACACACACACACAGGCGGTCGCTCATGCACAGGAGAGAGAGAGAGAGAGAGAGAGAGAGAGAGAGAGAGAGAGAGAGAGAGAGAGAGAGAGAGAGAGAGAGAGAGAGAACAGAACAGAAGAATTTTATTCAGTAAGGCCAACGCCCCATCTGAAGGGGTGAGAACATTGATAGTAGACATAATAAGACAAATTCGAATTATACTATCAATCCATCATCTGCTTGAAGTCAATTCAAAGAAACAAAGAGGAAAATGAAAACAACATTACACCAGTTCGTACATAGTATCATACCCTAAATTGGCGCCAATTGACTAGTAAAATTGGTAATTTAGGACATAGCTATTTCTCTCTTTTCTTAAAGGCTTTATACATATGCATAGCAAAATTACTAATGATTTGTGCATTTTGTGATGTTCAAAGTAACTTTAATCTGAAGTTACTTGGATTGTTATAATATTTTGGATGGATTAAACTGCGTTAAATCATCAAAAGCAGGACAACAAAAACCAAAGTGAATTTCATCTATCAGCAGATGATGTGCACAACGGGCATTCTGTCCTACATTCACCATTCCTTTTGTATCTTGAACTGTGTACTGATAAGTCAGACATTCCAAATCTAAATTTTGTCAGAGTGTATCGAATATGGCTCCAGATCATGCAATGTTTTGAATTTCCTGTATTCTATGAAGATGTTGCTATTATTCACATGATAATTCCAGTTCTGCCACCTGCAGTCGATTAGTCTTTGCTTTGCTTAACATCTTTACAACGGAATTTATGCATCCCACGCCTTGGTATTCCTGTACATAGGAGAAACCATAACTATTCAAAATACCACGAACTTTAGAGAATGAGATAGATAGATAGATAGATAATAGATAGAGAGAGAGAGAGAGAGAGAGAGAGAGAGAGAGAGAGAGAGACAAACACAGACAGACAGACAGACAGACAGAGACAGAGAGAGAGAGAGAGAGAGAGAGAGAGAGAGAGAGAGAGAGAAAGGCAGAGAGAAAGAAACGGTGAGTGTAAGAGAGACAGACAGAGACAGAGAGAGACAGAGTGATAGAGATAGTTAGATAAAGACAGAGAGTCTTGAATATGACGTACACTTAGCAAAGTATGCAGATATGAAAACCGATTCTATGAATGTTCCATTCCAGACACTAGGTACTTTACTTTTGATATATATCAACTTCGGTCTCACCATAATCGCAAAGAAGACGGAAGTTCTGCACTAACTCGCGCCAGGCAGACCTTGAGCCTAACATCACAGACAATGGTGTGAGACTCGCTGCGGTGAGTAACTTCACCTACCGTGGCAGCACACTATCCCAGAACGTCACCATCGACGGTGAAGTGAGCGTCAGAATTGCAAACGCAGGTGCAACCTTTGGCAGACCACACATCAATGTCTGGAATAGAAGAGG
This sequence comes from Conus betulinus, assembly GCA_016801955.1. Lineage (NCBI taxonomy): Eukaryota > Metazoa > Mollusca > Gastropoda > Neogastropoda > Conidae > Conus > Conus betulinus. The sequence goes on along the minus strand of JADBJO010005934.1, from coordinate 64,576 downwards.
CACCAGTCCAGAGACCGAGCTGAAAGTGGACACAGCATTTGTTCTACTCTTACTCCTCTACGCAAGCGAAACATGGACAGCATACCAACGGCATGCCAAGAAGCTAAATCACTTGCACAGAACCTGCCTCAGAGGATTGCGAAACATAAAATGGCATGACAACATCCCAGGAACAGGGTGCCTGACCTAGCAGGCCTGTGTACCATCCAAACAATTCTGAAGCTGTCTCAGCTTCGATGGATAGGTCATGTAGCTCGCATGCCAGACAACTGGCAACCCAAGAGACTCTTATACGGTGAGCTGCAAGGAAGAGTGCGTTTCCATGTAGGTAAGAAGAAACGCTTCACAGAAACTTTCCAACCATCTGTGAAAGCGTTTAACATCAACCGTTACACACGAGAACAAACTGCTTTGGATCGAGCTAGATAGCGCCATCTATCCGCAAAGGCGCCAATATATGTGAAGAAAGGAGGACAACTGCAGACTAGGAAAGACCGTAGCAGCAATGAAGAAGAGGCCTTCCACTATTCCCTGTCCAAGCTCTCACCACACATTCTATGCATGCATCAGCTTGATCAGCCAACAGTGTATCACAAATAGTCACACACCCCTCAGCCCCAAGATGACTGAAGTGGTCCTTGTCGACTCGACCGACAAACAACACACATCCCAAACAGGCAAAGACAAAAAAAACGCTCAACACGTATCACTAAGCAACATAAGCTAGTGTACAATACCGAGTAAATAAGTCAATAATAATAGAGAAGAGGATAAAGGGTCTGCCACACATTTAGTTCAGACACAGTACCATGCACGTGAATGTGCATATTGAAGGTGTGGAAGAAAAACAAACGACGGCCTATAGTGGCCAACCAGTTTATGGCCCCATGCTTTGCATGCTGAATAACGATGCCAAAATGAGGGACATGGAACTGAGAGCTGGGAATGGGGGAAGTAAGGATAGGTGGGATGGAGGACGGGTAGAAGGGAAGGGGTAGTTGGGTGGAAACTGCAAATAATGGTGACCACCATGCGCTGCGCATACGAACACTTCTACAGTTTTTAACTTAAAATACACCCTGCAAATGACATAGTTTCCAGGGAGGATGCATCTCTGTATTTGAGTCTTCTTGGATACTAGATGTTTGGCTTTCAATTATCTAAACCATTCCAAGATACGTTAGTTCGCTGCACGTATTTCCCATTGACTAAATGGTGGTCAAAGGCGAAAGGAAAAGCCAAAAGAGACATGATGATTCAGGAAATGAGAAAAGAAGACCAAAAAAAAAAGACTCCAAAAAGCAGTCCAGCAGAGCCAGCAAGGGCAATGGACAACGTGGGAAAAGGCACTCCAAAGAAGTCTCACTTGGAATGACATTTGGCACATGGCCCCTCTCAGGATCAGCTTCATTCTCAGATCTGCACATGACCTTCTGCCTCAAATGCAAACCTGGTGAAGTGGGGAAAAAACAGACGATCCTTCATGCCCCCTCTGCCATGGAAAAACAAACAATGGAGCATGTCCTAAGCTCAAGTAAAGTAGCCCTGGCTCGAGGAAGGTACACATGGAGGCACAACCAAGTGCTCAAAGAGATTGTACAAGTAGTCTGGGCTAGTACCAACACCACAAAAAGGAAAATCAGGACTCCAAAAGCACCCGCAACATTCTTCACGGCAGGAGGCAGCGAATCATGGCAAAGAACAACAGTGCCACTTGGAACATGCAGCCAGAGTCTGCTGGACGGGGCAGACGACTGGGAGTGCACTGCAGACCTCCCGGAATGGAATAGTCACCCAGAGATCATCAGCAAGAGTGGCATGAGACCAGACACAGTAGTCCACTCTCAGTCAACCAAGCAGCTGATCATAATCGAGCTCCCGGTGCCATATGAGAACAGAATGGAGGCAGCTGAAATCTACAAGACTGAAAAGTATGCTGATCTGGCAAACAGCCTGAGGAGAGAAGGCTATCAGGTCAAAGTCCTCACTGCAGAAATGGAGCTAGGGGGTTTGTAAGAACGTCTGCATACAGCCTCATGAAACAGCTCTCAGTTGCAGGGAGGGAAAAAAAAAAAACCCAGAGCCCTGAAAGCAATGGCAGAAGCGGCAGAGAGGTGTTCAAGCTGGATCTGGTGAAGGAGGAACAAAAGTGAACTTCATAAGGCTTAACTTTCCTACAAATATCAGGTGTCCCAGTGGCTCAGTGGTTAGTGCGCGGCTCTTTAAGTGGAAAATGAGCATGTCCAGAGGGTCATGGATGGGAAAAAAAGGGGCAGCAGAGGGACATCCGGAGTCATGAACCGGGTGTGGCCCACCCCCTAGAGTGTCTGGAGAAAAGGGCCGAAACACTTGCATAAAGGGGGCTTATCTTCTGAGGACTCTCTGCTGCCACGCTCTCCACGAGTTTTTTTTCTACCAACCACACATAATTTGACATGCATGTCTCCCCCCCCCCACACACACACACACGCGCGCGAGCGCGCACAGACATACACACACACACACACACACACACACACACACACACACACACACACACACACACACACACACACACACACACACACACTGTTTTTCCGCCAATTATTTATGGAAAAAATTACCTTAACACTGAAGATGTTTGAAGAAATTCTGCAGATTCTTAAGTAGATTGGAATACCAGACTTTAGTTTGTTTGTTTTTGTGTTGTGTGTTTTGCTTTTGTTTTCTACCTGATGCCCAACATTATGGTTCCGTTTCTTCTTTTTCTGCGTTCCCTAGTCATGCTGGTCAGATACAAAGTCCAGTAGCTTGGGCAAATTCAGCGGTCCGTCGGAGTGAATCTGCCGTTCTCCACAGCTTTTTTTTTTTAAGTTCCACTGCACCGGGCCAAAACTCACGCCGCAGGCTGTCGAAAGTTGGACAGGACTGAATTACATGGGCTGGGTTTTGTGGGCCAGTACCGCATGGGCACTCACGTGTGTGTGATATATTCAGGCGATAGGGGTGGAGAGCAACTGACAGTGCCCAGTTCTTAGTCTGAAGATGGCGACTTGGACACGCTCAAGATGGTGAATGTCATCCTTCTCTACCTCCACCTGCACTCATTCTCTCCATGCTGTCCTGAACTGGCTGCGGATGATGGTCTTCGCCTCTCTGTAGGGCACAGCATGGGCTGTTTGGTCTTGTTGGCTGCCCGCCTTGGACAGTCTGTCTGCCTCTTCATTTCCTGCAATACCATAGTGGGAGGGAATCTACTGCAGGACTGGTATCTTCCTGCTCAACGTGTGCAGTTCCTGTATAGTTTCCTGTAGGATCTGCTCTCTTTCTTCTTTCCTCTGGAGGCTTTGAAAGACGGCTCGAGAATCTGTAAGGAACACCATGTGAGTTGGTAAGATGTCCTTTTCGTTTAGTATCTGTACAGCCGTGAGAAGGGCACATGCTTCTGCTCTGTAGTTAGTTGAGAAACTTCCAGTGGCTACAGACTTGCTGATGAAACTGTCATCTGGAACTTGATGAAAACACCGCCTCCCCCGTTTATACAGCTTTCTCCGCGGAGCCATCTGCGTAGACTCAGTCTCAAGTAGTGCTTGGGTAGTCCCTGGCTAGGGCCTCAAGAGCCAGGGACTTGAGTTCTGTATAACTGTGCTCTTCTTTCGCTCCAATGCCAAGAATGCCAAGGCTGATGGGGGGAGTGTCAGCTGTCCACTCTACGCAGTGTTAGAGCATTTCCACTGGGTGGTCTGCTGTTGGTAGCAATTTTCTGTACTTTTCCTGAAGCGCCTTGATTACATGGTTGGGACTCTGGCGCTTGAGTCTGTTCTTTGTTGGAACATGGAGTTTTGTGTGCAGTGGATGGAATGGGAGTCTTTTCATCTTCTGACTTTGTCTCAGTTGTTTTTCCTCTCTTCGTTCGTCCAGCGAGTGGAGGCCTGAACTTTTCTCCATTGCAGCATTGGGAGTGGTCTTCATTTTTCCTGTGATCAAATAGAAGCCCGCATTCTGCTCTCTGGTCTAGCTGTTCATGTTGGTCCTGGCAGCTGTTGACCAGGCGTTGGAAGCGTATTCCATGTGGGGTCTTACGGTGCCACTGTAAACTTGGGTCAAGATCTTCATGTTAGCTCCCCATTTTGTTCCAGCCAGTTGCTCCATTACAGCCATCTTTCTCACTGCTTTACTGTGCATGGTATTGATGTGTGGGGAACACGTTAGCCTTCTGTCCAGCTTTACACCGAGATAGGTTTGGGTATTATCTGTGGAATGTCTGGTTCCGTTTCAAATTATCGTAAATCTGGCTTTATGGGGGAAGCACTTGTGTTATCTCTCCCTCTCCATCCTCATATACACATGTAAAATATTTATATAGGGGAACAGAAGCAGGTACCACACACACACACACACACACACACACACACACACACACACACACACACACACACACACAAATATGACACACACGCACACATGGATGCACACAAGCTCGTGCGAGCGTATGCACACACACACACACACACACACACACACACACACACACACACACACACACACACACACACCATGAGAGAAAGAGAGAGAGAGAGAGAGAGAGAGAGAGAGA
>JADBJO010005934.1:45000-50000 GCA_016801955.1 Conus betulinus | reverse complement strand
TCTCTCTCTCTCTCTCTCTCTCTCTCTCTCTCTCTCTCTCTCTCTCTCTCTCTCTCTCTCTCTCTCTTCATTAGTATACATTTGTATAAGTGTGTGTGTGTGTGTGTGTGTGTGTGTGTGTGTGTGTGTGTGTGTGTGTGGTTGATTTATTTTTTTCTTTTCCTTTTCTTTTCTCTAGAGAGCTTGGTTTAAAGAAGCTCTTAGCTTATCCAATTACCCACAATGAAGATTCGTGTTCGAAAAAAAAATCGTGTTCTCTCTCTCTCTCTCTCTCTCTCTCTCTCTCTCTCTCTCTCTCTCCCCCCCCCCTCTCTCTCTCTCTCTGTGTGTGTGTGTGTGTGTGTGTGTGTGTGTGTGTGTGTGTGTGTGTGTGTGTGTGTGTGTGTTACACAAATCAAATGAGAAAATGGATCAAGCAATGCACGTCGACCAGGAAGACAGCTGCCCTAGCGCTAGAGGATACTTGCAGTCCGCTTCCAAACATAAGTAATTTACACTTCGACGTCTTCGGAAAAGAAAGTTTAATGCTCCAAAGAAAACCGCACTGATGTGGAAATAAGTGCTGTGAGGCAGTATCAAAGACGCAAACAGGACTTTTCTTTGGTAGAAGGAAATGTACATTTCAGACGAAAACCAGTTCTGATTGAAAGTGAGGCACCACAGACAGTAAAACATAGATTTGATGAAAATCTCGGATTTGGGTTCAGAACTGTTTGGAGGCAAATCAGAGAGAAATTTGCTGGAGTTTTGTAAACAAGTGTACGAGAAGTTCTTGGTGTGTCAAAAAGATACCAAGAAAGAAATGCAAGGTTCACAAACACAGTCCCCCCCCCCCCAAACCAGTCATAGCCATTGCAGTAAATGAACGCTGGCAGCTTGATTTAACTGACATGAGAAATGAGCTGGTCCTTCACAACGGAAAACCGCAGCTGTACATTCTGTCAGTTATGGACACATTCTCTCGTTTTCTGATCGTGAGACCACTTGCAAGCAAAGTAGTAGGGCTGTAGATAGAACACTGAATGAATTTTCTCAGGCCACGGAGTTCCTACATGTGTTCATTTCGATCAGGGCACGGAATTCAAGAAGGAGACGGAACGACTGTTGCATTCCAAAAATGTCAGAACCATCAGGAGTAGTGCATATCATCCACAGTCTAAGGACAAATGTGAACGATCCCATCGGGAGATCCGAAAGAAAATTTCATTCATGACAGCTTGCAAAGGAGGATTCAATTGGGCAAAGAATTTGCACCTCATTCAAGAATCCATCAATGACACCCCCGTGGAAGTACTGGCCAAAAAATGTCCGTCTGAGGTATATTTCAGCGATCAGAATCACTGATAAACAAAGGGAAGAGAAGCCTCTGTAAAAGCAACAAAGAAATGCATCGTATCACATCGCCAATGTCCATCCCTGTACAGTCTTGGCGAAGAGGTTCTGATCCGGCACCCCCCAAAATCTACCAGTAGGATACGTGTTCCCTATCGAAGGTCTGTTTGTAGATGCAGGGTCACCGAGCGATCTTTGGCTCGTATTCAATACCACAAACCGACGGGAGAAATGTGAGTCAGTGGATGTCAGTCACTGATATTACAAGCACAGCAGCTACAAAGGAATGAAGAAAGAAAAGATATGTCAGGAAAAAAAATGGAAACAGCGCTCAATAAAGAACACTGGCAAAGGTATTCTATTGCCTTGAATCATTCTGACAGAATCACAAACCTGGAGGCCATGAACATTGAAGTGATCCTAGTTCCAACAGATAGTCATGGTAACTGTGAAGTTGAGGCTATTGTCCATCAGCTTTCCCTCACTGGGGCCAACAGAACTGCACAAGCTCTCCGAAGGGACGCTGTAAACCATATCCTCGCCAACATGAACACATACAGCCCATTCATTGACGGAAACGTTTATGATTGTCATGGACATGAGACAAGACGGCACATACGGCGACCACCTGACTTTGTCCGTGCTCTCAGCAGTCTACCATGTTAAAATGTTGGTGGTATCAGGAAATGGCCCTGATTATTCAACTCCATCAGCTTTCCCTCACTGGGGCCAACAGAACTGCAGAAGCTCTCTGAATGGACGTTGTAAACCATATAATCGTCAACATGAACACATACAGTCCATTCATTGATGGAAACGTTCATGATCATGTCATGGACATGAGACAAGACGGCACATACGGCGACCACCTGACTTTGTTCACGCTCTCAGCCGTCTATCATGTTAAAAATATTGGTGGTATCAGGAAATGGCCCTGATTATTCAACTCTTATCACCCCAGACCAAGGACCATACCATCCTTGCATTTCCACTCTGACCCTGGGTTATTACCCAGAACATTACACCAGTATTGATGTTTCCCTGGGAACTGCGACTTCCACTGATCTTGCAATATGTTGGTACTGACAACGACAACGGCACTGCGACTCCTACAGTCAATGCCAATGTCCCTGACAACAACGACAACGGCATTGCGACTCCTACAGGCAATTCAGGCAATTAAAAATCAGTCAAGTAGATTCTAAGATATTCAATAAAGAAGATAAGAAAAAAAAGCCCACTTATGGTCGTTATGGCGAAAGCCGGTGAAGATCGTAGAAAAATAAATGGTCGGCATCGGCCTTCACCCATATTTAACATACTTACCAGTTTTCAGCATGATAAGTTTTCTGTGAAAAGAGTGAAATATATGTTCCTGATATTTCAACGGTTTTTAACAGTTATTTAACAAATTGTGACAATTATATCCCATTATCTGAAGGAAAGCCTTGATTTGACACGTTGTCCAAACCGCTTTAAAATCAGTCAAGTAGTCTCTGAGATATTTGTAAAGAAGACAAAACAGTTATCGGCCATTATAACCATCATTAATGGTTATTCTGTAAAAAAAAAATGAATAGATAAATAACATAAAAACATCGGCGTCATTCTTGACCCATAGTAAACATATGTCCTGCGTTTCAGAGATCATCCCAGTTGTTTCGTCTGCTGCGCTTGGAACATATTTTTTTTTTTACCCACACACACACATACAGATAGACACACACACACACACACACACACACACACACACACACACACACACACGCACACACACACACACACACACACACACATACATACAGACGCACACACACATACACACACACACAGAGAAAAAGAGAATTTTTTCCATTTCGATTGTAAAGTACTATCTTATAACTGAGACTACAAAAAAAACAAAGGCAATCACTCTATGTCCAATATGCATAATTGACTTCAGATCTGAAGTTTCTTCTTTTTCGAGGGGCGACAAAGTGTGCAGCAATGTCACATATGAAAAGTGACGACAAAGTGTGCAAGGGGCGACAAAGTGTGCAAACTTGTCAATATTTTTCATGACTGGGACGACAAAACTGTGCAGCAAACTTTGTCATCGGCGACAAAGTGCGACAAAGTATGCCGTAACAGGACCTTAAGTACTTCAGACGACAAGAATTCCGCACGTAGTGGACAAATAGGTAATCGACCGACAAGCAGTAGCACCCTCACCCAACGCAAATTGTCGGAGTGTATCAAGTGGGCACTAAATGCCCAGTCAGCTTAAGTTGCTTTGTAGCCAGACCTTGAAGAAACAGGAGTCTTGCGCTTGTTCAGTAGGTATTACTCTGGGCACTGTGCTGATGATTTGTAAGGCTAGTTGAATGCGTGTGGACGTCGTTGTCGCAGCTTCTATAGGATAAATATTGTATGAAAAAATGGCCCTGAAGTCGGCCGGAATTTTCGATGTCCATTTGGTGCGAAGTGGTTAAGTGTTGTTTGCTAAGCTGTTTTCTAGGGCTGTGTATTAATGCTGATGCGTGTAGCTGGTGGGGAAATCAGTTTACAGGCGAACAAGGTGGCAAGAAGGAAGGAACCAGAACAAAGACATGGCCCAATATGATATTCTTTGTTTCCATCCCTACATAAACTGAAAGAGGAACTGAAGAAGGGAACATGACACCACGATGGGAGAGGAGGACAAGACCACGATAGGGAGAGGAGGACAACACCACGATGGGAGAGGAGGACAACACCACGATGGGGAGAGGAGGACAACTGCACGATGGGAGAGGAGGACAACACCACGATGGGAGAGGAGGACAACACCACGATAGGGAGGGAGAGGAGGACAACACCACGATAGGGAGAGGAGGACAACACCACGATGGGGAGAGGAGGACAACTCCACGATGGGGAGAAGAGGACACACACCACAATAGGACAAGAGGACAAGACCACGATAGGGAGAGGAGGACAACACCACGATAGGAGAAGAGGACAACACCACGATGGGAGAGGAGGACAACACCACGATGGGGAGAGGAGGACAACACCACGATGGGGAGAAGAGGACAACACCACAATAGGACAAGAGGACAAGACCACGATAGGGAGAGGAGGACAACACCACGATAGGGAGAGGAGGACAACACCACGATAGGGAGAGGAGGACAACACCACGATAGGGAGAGGAGGACAACACCACGATGGGAGAGGAGGACAACACCACGATAGGAGAAGAGAGACAACACCACGATAGGGAGAGGAGGACAACACAACGATGGGAGAAGAGGACAACACCACGATGGGAGAGACAACACCACGAGGACAACACACACGATGGGAGAGATGGGAGGAGGACAACACCACGATGGGAGAGGAGGACAACACCACGATGGAGAGGAGGACAACACTACGATAGGAGAAGAGGACAACACCACGATGGAAGAGGAGGACAAACACCACGATGGAAGAAGAGGACAAGACCACGATGGGAGAAGAGGACAACACCACGATAGGGAGAGGAGGACAACACCACGATGGGAGAGGAGGACAACACCACGATAGGGAGAGGAGGACAACCACCACGATGGGAGAAGAGGACAACACCACGATAGGAGAAGAGGACAACACCACGATAGGAGAGGAGGACAACACCACGATGGGAGAGGAGGACAACACACGAT
>JADBJO010005934.1:35000-40000 GCA_016801955.1 Conus betulinus | reverse complement strand
GTAATCACTATTTAATCCTAATCCCATGCTCAGAATGAACACTACTGCACAGAGCGTTAGCGTCGGTCCCGCGTATGGCATGTCATAGCATACGATAACCGGATGAAATAGCTGACCAAATCTCAACGGGAAAATAGTGCAGCAAATCTTAATTATACTTTGTTTGGATATTTGTAGAGCCAACGTAGAATGGCGGTGGGTTAAAACATCCGAGGGGAAAACAGACAACTGATAACCATGTGGTCATGAAATCCGTCACGAGGTGACTTGACGCCCTACAATCCTGGAGATACAGATTCCAATCCATGCAACGACAAGAAAAGGCACTATCAGATGGGCATCCCGGGGAAGTGACCTGGATGAAACCCAGTATGTGTGTGTGTGTGTGTGTGTGTGTGTGTGTGTGTGTGTGTGTGTGTGTGTGTGTGTGTGTGTGTACGCGTGTGCGTCTGTCTGTCTGTATACAGGGAGAGGGGGGTGGGGGTGGCGAAGGGGATTTGCTAATTCGATTTCCAGCTCCCTTAGGTGTTTTTTTTTTTATAAACATGAACTTAAATATTGAAGTTGCAGAATGCAAAGCACATGATACACTGAAAGACTAACATTCAGGAGCAAGTCACAGAAAAACCGTGTGGCAAATCATGGATTTTACATCCGTGTCTACGTTCGTTTCTCGGAAGCTTGGTTGGTTGGTTGTTTCCTAAGTCACATAATCACATAGTAATTAGTGAAGCGGAAACTTCAAAAAGCGCATTGGCAAAGCGGCCTGTGTTGGCACTGGCCGTCTGTGTCTCATGTGGATTCATCATAGTAGATGGACAGGTCTATATGACGTACAGCACGTCTTAAACCATTGCCCTGTGTTGGCATGTTGGTAAGCAAGGTTTCGGCAAGTGAGAACATGATAAAAACTGGTATGACGGCACCTGTATTTATTGACTAGACAGGAAAGCTGCCACGTGGTACCAGAAGTAGGAAAGACAATATAAGATGACAAATTCTTCGTGCTGAAGACCAGAGGGAAGGAAATCATTCGATTGGCAACATGCCTTCTGGCGGCGCTGCACTCTTTCTGGCATGTGGGGCACAGACACCCTTGATGGCAAGGTGCCAGCACAGCCGACGCTTTTTGTTTCCCCAACGTCTCCCTGCAGATGTCTCAAAGGCTTATGCGCCTCCAGGTAGTGTTGCCCCGCAGCTCCTTTCGTCCATAGCTACGGCTTCCCCTTGTCTCTCCACATGTTTGCGTGGGGTTTCATTCCGTTCATTGTCATTGTCGTTTTCAACCTCCTGTCGATCCAGGGCTCTTAACTCCTATTCATGCCTCAATGTTTGCCTTTCTGGGAGTTTAGAGGTCTTGATATTGTAGATTTTTTCCCGAGCAGATATCTTAAATTCGGGTTAAAAGGAAAAAAGAGAGATTTTTGTGGTGGGATCAGTCTGTAGGCGAGGAAGCAAAGAAGGTGTTGAGGACGATGACTGCAATATCAGTAGCTGACGGAAAGTTTTGTATTTTGTCTGCAGATAGTTTGATAACAAAGCCAAAACCTACCATTTTCCGTTTTCAGTTCCCTTCTATGCCCCGTAATCGATGTAACTTGCATTCGTTCTGTCAAGGAACGTATTCTCCAGACTGTATTTTGTGGATGGCTTTAATGGCAATGCCTCACCATGCAAGTTCCTAAAGAAATAACTGAGCACCTCTAGGGACAGTCCCATCGGAGCCTTGTATGGTGCACTCCAGGATAGTATTTCTCTTTCTTCTTCGTCTTCTTCTTCTCTTCTTCTTTCTTCTTTTCTTCTTGTCCTTCTTCTTCTTTCTCCTTCTTCTCTTTCTTCTTCTTCTTCTTCTCTTCTTTTCTCCTTTTTCTTGATGTAGGTGAGATGCCTATTAGTTGTTGGTTATAATGTTGACAGAAGCAATCATGGTGACAGGTCGCGTGTGCGTCGTCCTCGGTGGTGTTCCGAACACTTCATGACGTGTCTGTTTATGTAGATAGATCAGTTTGGTGACCCAGTAAATGGGGAGAAAGGTATGGTGACCATCTGTGGTCAGTTTGAACATAAATCTAGATTGATTGATATTGCTATTGCAGCTTCTGTTTCTTCCTGTAATGGTGCCAACAGTGATGATGAAGATCCAGATGTCTGTGGTGCTACCAACGTGGATAACCAGGACCAAATGACTTACACACTATGTTTTATAAGCCATATTGTCCAAGATGATGCTGTCGTACATGCTGTTCTTCACCATTATATGTGCAGTTCTCTCTGTTCTCAGTGTTGGGGGGGTCAGTGGACCATATAAAAACTTTGGGGAAATAATGTTGACAATATCTTTGAAAACAGTTTGTTCATGGGAAAATTATAAAACAGCATGTGAAATGAGAGACACTATGTTCATATTTTTTAAATGACCTTTTGCAGCAAACAGTGACAGACATAGAATGAGCAGGTAAGGTGAAATGGGATTTTCCCCGTCAACAATCTCTGCGCATGTCGAACCATTGTTTTCTCTGAACGTTAAGATTTACGATAAACTATTTTCTTTTTTGACATAGAAAAGATATCCATACATATCAGCTATCATTTTCAAAGCCGACGAAATCATATTCGAAACCTCGGTGCGAGAGCATTTTGGTGATCGTTTTTTTTACATTGTCATTTAGAAGTCTGACACTGTCTCTCATATATCTCTTTGACATAATGTCTTTCTGATCATTGTTTGTTAATCTCAACAATACTGTTTTAAATATCCTCACAATAAAGGATAATCATACGTTTTATCATGCAATCAGATAAGATAAGGAAAGAAACATTACTATCTTATGCTTAGCGGAGATTTTGGTCTTTAGTTCTTCAAAAATGCACTTGGTCTATCACTTTTGGGTATACAAAGAATCATATCTTTTCTTTGTGTTATTGATAGTTCATTATCTGAATTGATTTTTTAAAACGCTTTTAAGACAAGAGGATCCGAGGTTTTTATTTGTTTGTTGTTTTGCTTATTTCTTCGCTCTGTTGTATGGTATGTAATGTGGATCCACACCAGTCTTGATTTAGCGACATCCCTACGGGATTTTATTCATTTATTTATTATTTGCTTTAAAAACGAGGAACTACGCCTTGTTCAGGGGTCTGTCACGGTGAAATACTGTCTGTGGGTAAATCAAGCGCAGGTCTTGGTTGTTGTTCACCGGAATTCTTAAAGCAGCGCGTATTGATTTTTCTTTTAATGTAGGTCGAGAAGTACTTGCCTGCATATACCCTCACACTGCTGTGCGTTTCCCCGAATGACACAATGACCATTCATGAGCAAATGCACGAGATGCAACATAGAAATGCGTGCATGTAGTTTGGAAATAGTTTGGTGTTCCTTTAACCGTCAGTATATGGTAACTGTACCAGACGCAGAATGGAAACGTGTGCATGTAGTTTGGAAATGGTGAAGTATTGCTGAATCGTCATGACCGTTGTCCACGTAGGTGTGATAATGTCATGTGTGGAGGAAAGTTCTGTGCTATTGATACTTGGATAATGGTCTTTATACGTTGGATGTGGCAAATCTGCAGGAGTTTGAAGTAGCATTAATGGAAAATGAGTGTGCTGATATTCAGTGACGAGCTTCTTGCTTCAGTGAGTGGACAGCCTGCTATAAGCTGTGCTGCCAGTGTTCTTCTAACTATGCACCGCACACATCAACCCCCCTCACCTGTCACTAGTTTCTACTCTTCTTCTGCACCACCTACTCCTTCCCTGTGCATTGCATACTTTATCTAAATTTTCAAACGATTTTTAAGCCACCATTTTCACAGAATACGGACTGTGTGGTGTGTCTCTATTTGACGCCAAGAGCACAGACGCAATCAGCCGTGTCTCCTTGATGAGTCTGATCCAGCGGACGGAAGGCCTAGGAGCAGGCAAGACATATAGATCTGCCTTCGAGAGGGATTGCGAGGGCTCCCTCATGCAGCTAGTGAAGGGTTTTCATTTTTATGATATACATTTTTCCATTTTCTTCATTTTGTTCCTCCTTAACTTCAAATCTTTGCCAGTCATTACTATAATGATGGAAGAATTGTTAACCTGCACTTTTTTCTCCCACTACTTAATTGCTCACCATTTTCATTTTTGTTAATCTTAGTGTCTATAATCTCTTGTAAGCGTTGGCTGTTTCTGTCTTTAAGTAGGTAATCAATCTTGCTGCAGTCTGCATGTTACGCTGCTAGTAAGATACTTCCTAATGTAGAATACACGTAACTCTTCTTTGTTGAGTTGTATTTAATGAAGACAGACAGCTATTGCAAAGACACCTATGACCATTTGGTTCAAGGACAATAATAGGTATAAACCAAACAGGACGCCTCTTTAGGCTCCGGGGGAGAAACATGTTTCTTCACGAGAAAGACAAAGTAAAATCTGAATATCAGATCTCCTAGAGCTTTACCGAAACTGAAATAGCCCACGGCAAGACCACAGAACTATCTTTCATAAAGTAGGTGAATGCACTGGCAAACTGTGTATGAACACCGCACCGGTACATGCATTGATATTCTTATAGCAAACGTCTAGATGAAAAATCGCACACACACACACACACACACACACACACACACACACACACACACACACACACACACACACGCACGCACGCACGCACGCACGCACGCACGCACGCACGCACGCACGCACAAATATGACATTTCCACACGCTGGAGAAAGGATCGTACATCACTGTGAGAAGTGAGTAACATGTCAGAAAGAAATGTCATAAATAAATCTTACCAATATTAAAACACAATCTGTCAATCTGTTCCGTCCTTCCATCATTTCTTAATAATACATACACTAACACCAAGAAATGTGTGTGTGTGTGTGTGTGTGTGTGTGTGTGTGTGTGGTGTGTGTGTGTGTGTGTGTGTATGTGTGTGTGTGTGTGTGTGTGTGTGTGTGTGTGTGTGTGTGTGTGTATTTTTTTTTTACCATATGTTTAAACAGTT
>JADBJO010005934.1:10000-25000 GCA_016801955.1 Conus betulinus | reverse complement strand
ACGATTTCACACAAATTATACTTGGACCTAAAAAATGCTGAACATTGTGCAAAGGAGAAACTGACAAGGAAACCGTGAGGATACAGTTTTCCACATACTTCATGAACGTATGGCACAGCATGGCCCACAGGTGGCCAGTAGTAAGCCACAGACCCCGTTTCCCAATACCATGTGTTAGTGTACCTGGAATCACGTATACTCGTCAGTTCATGAGATTTGTATATGGCCTTGTCGTGCGGATAGTTTATTTCCATTTCTTCTTTTTAGGGAGATGAGACGCGCGCTATCGTGGGTGCATGCGTGCGTGCGTGTGTGTGTGTGTGTGTGTGTGTGTGTGTGTGTGTGTGTGTGTGTGTGTGCGTGCGTGCGTGCGTGCGTGCGTGCGTGCGTGCGTGTGTGTGTGTGTGTGTGTGTAGGAGGAAGTATTGCGTAGTACAGAACTTAAAGTGCCATGACAGAACCAGACTCCAAGTATAATGTTCATGTGAATTCTCCCGCAGCTAAACAAGCGAACGTAGTTCGAATAACAGAACAAGCACAGAGAGCGTTTGTCAGCTGACTCGTCGACGACAGTCGAGCTGCCAGTCACAAAGGGACACCTATCCGGGTGGCTAAGAGTGCAAACGTTGTAAGGGTTTCTACCCGACTTCCACGAACATATAGAAACTACATGTCCTGTCTTCTTACACAAAAAGCAGACAATATGGGTAGACTGATCCAACGTATTTCCTGTGAATCTTTTGTTGCCAGAATAGTGACGAGAGCCACGACACGGTAACGGTTACCACTGAAATTATTGCCACGACTAGCTGAGGTACTAGGATTCTTGACAATAGTATGAGGAACAGAATACCAACGACCTCTATATTGAATGACCACGGAATGGGCTTCTACCCGACTGTCCCTAAGTTCCATATGCAATGGAAGCAAAAATATTTACATCAGCTTTCCTGGAAAGGAGCTTAGTGGGATGGGCACGCCTGTATGACTCAGCAGACTTCATCATGCCGTCCAGCGTCCTTTCATCTTTCTCACAACAAAAGTAGCTAAATCCTTTGAGACACACTCGAGAAACTGCTGTCTTAAAATAAGATCCATAAGATCTTCAAAAGATTTCTCAATCTTGGACAACGAAATCCAACGATCAAATAAACGTCTAAGCTCAACTGAAAAGGTTTCAAAGGTACATCTGCACTGGGTTTAGCCCTCACGAAAACGTGTACGAAAACCATCTGGAGTACACTGAAATTTCTTTAACAAACTCTCCTTCAGAAGCTCGTAGGAAACCACGTTATTTTCTGCAAGACTATGATTAAAAGTTAGGGCCGAACCTTCAAGTAACGCAGACAGGTAAGTAACCCATAACATTTCTGACCAGCCTAGAGAATGAGCATAGGTGTCAAAGCGGAAAAGATAGCTGTCAATATGATCTGTCCTTTCCTTAAAGGAGGTAGTTTCGGAAAGGTAGGACGACGGGCGTTAGACCTGGGTACGCTAGCACTCTGGTTTTCACTGGGCTGACCTGAAATACACTTTGGCCAGAAACTTGTAACTCTATTCTTTTAGTTTCTTCCATCTCTTGTGCTCTTTTAGTTTCCTCTATCTCATTTATTTTTAACCCCTCTCTTTTAGTTTCCTCTATTCCCTTTTGTCTTATGGTTTCCTCCTACGTTTGTCTCTCACTTTCCTTCTTTCTTCTCGTTCTAAATCTTGCTTAATATATTTATCAACATAGTCTGATAATGCCTGTCCTTCAATATCAAATGCCTTACCACGTTTAGTAAGTTTTATCTTCGTCCACAGAGGACATATTGAAAAACTAAGTCAGTGGACCAAATACAATCACACTATGTCCACTGAAATACATTTCAAAGAGGGATATTATTATTATTATTATTATTATTATTTTGTTTTCACACAAACATTTATATTTATCACACTTTTAAAATATTGACTATTGTTCAAACCCAACGAAACGACAATAATAACTAACAAACAGAAGTTTAGGGGTATGGGAAACGCTACTAGCAATCAATGACAGGTAATAAACAAATGCATCAATCAATAACAGCAACAATGAATAGTCATATGCAGATGTCAATCAACAATGAATGAACATATGCATTAATTAGTGATAGTAATAATCATATGCATATATTAATCAATAATAGAAATAATCAATAAATATATGCATAAATCAGTCAGTGATAATAATAATCATATGCATATATCAATCAATAAAAATAATCAATAAACGCATGCATAAATCAATCAATACAATATATTGTTTTCGTTTGGGATTGTTTTTTTTTTAATATGGCCTAGGCAGCCAGCCACACACATTCACTCTAGAGAAAGGAACCCTAAGAATGCTGAAGAAGCAAAACAGTTCCCCCAAGAAGGCAAAACAGAGACAATCAGGAGATGTAACAAAAGATAATCAAGAGAGAAGGAAAAAAAGAACTAGGCCCTCGTATCTCCAGAAACTATACAAAGGAGATACCCCGTTACGCTGGAGACGGGAAATCAGTTAAATACTATCAGTCAAACAGGCAAATGAAACAAACTGCAGCCTCACCGGAACCAGGTGAAAAAACAGAAGAGCACACAAAACAAAGTGTGAAGTAACACAGTTTTAAATGCACGACACAAAACAGGACAAGAAATTTTCGGCTTTATGCCTTCCTCAGCGACAAGAAAAGGTACAGACATTAACATGCGCAATACTCCCCTTGTAAAGCCAAAGTGGTCAAAGAAGTGACAGAGGGGCAGTGGGAGAGAGGGCGAGTTGAGTTCGAAAAATAGGGCACGAGGAAAGAGGGTAGTGTTAAGAGAGGAGGAGGAAAGGAGGAGAGAGAGAGAGAGAGAGAGAGAGAGGGGGGAAGGGGTAAGGAAGAGAGAAGAGAGAGAGAGAGAGAGAGAGAGAGAGAGAGAGAGAATGGAAGTAGGCAGGGAGAGAATAGGGTCAGCCGTCTAAAGCACCCGACCCAAGGCTGACCAAAGGGTAGGTTGTCCTACCCAAGCAGCAAGGGGTGAGAGGGAAAACGGGAGAACCCTGAGAAAAAAAACCCTAGCCAGACGCAGCTAAGAGCTGCAGGGCTTCCCTCCTGCCCCCCCTCCCCCCAACACACACACACACACACACACACACACACACGAAAAGCTCTTGCGTGCGGGCACAACCGCATCCTCCCCCCACCACCCCCCCCCCCCCACACACATCAGTCAAACAACAACACAACAGAATCTCTCAAAAGAAAAGTCTGTAAACGTGTCCTATTCTTAATAACTGGGGCACGCTACAGGGGTACAAAAACAAATCCTAATCCTGATTTAGAAGGTGAAGGCAGAAAGTTTCCTACGGGGTCACCAGATGTTACGGATGCGTTGGTACGTGTGTCTCTGTTTGTCTGACTCACAGAAATTCGGATGCGTGTACGATTTTAAATTCACACCCACACACACATATTCAGAACATGGACAGCCAGACAACAAGTCAACGTTTTCTTTTTTTATGCTGCCCGAGCCATCAAAACACAAAAATACACAACAAGATGCGAAGCATGTAAACGTACTCCCAGTTTATCCTGAATACACGTGAGATATTCCATAAAGAAGAAAAAGTCTTGGGCTGGAGTAACCGTTAGTAATGGCTATTCTGGTAAAATGGAACGAGGGTACAAGCTATTTCCATACCGTTCACTTTGAAAGAGAGTCAAGAAATTTTAAAACAAACAGCTTGGGAATATTTTAGAAATGGGCAGAACAAAGCTGTTACTCATGTTCAGACACAAAATAATCCTCTTTTTAGTATATGATCATTTCAAAAGCATCCCCAAATCTGCACATTTCTGATATGCATCAATACAGAAACTTCGTTTCAATATTTCATCGATTGAAACTGGATGCTTTTAGAACTATTTTGTTGCATAGCTCTGCAACAAAATGCATATCGAGGAAACAAAACTGACAAGAGATCATGTTTTGTTCGAATGTGTGCCTCTCAAGGCATTTCTGCCACATTTATCAGGCATGTCTGCGACAGATATTTTTTCTGATATTGATTTTGCTTTGAAAGTTACTTTTTGCTTGATTTGTAGTCCAGTCAGGCATTTCCTTTAATCTGATATTGACAGTGTGTGTAGGTTTTTGTTTATTCGTTCGTCTATCTAATTGTTTTCTGATGTTATGTACACCACCCTCTGCTCACTCCCAGCCCAACCCCGTCCCTAAACACACACACACACACACACACACACACACACACACACACACACACACACACACACACTTGTAAGCAACATGAACATACTCTATATCCCTCTATTTGCCTGTCTATCTCTCCTTTCTTGTCTAATATCACATAGTTTGTGAACAGACGTAAAATTAAAGTACTACTACTATTTTGGTAAACATCGGCCATCACCTGGGACCTATAATGAACATACTTACAAATTTCAGAAAGATCGGCCATGTACTTTCTGAGATCATCCATAAATAAGAAAACCATTGTGGGCCACTAGCAACAGCTATAACGGTAAACTTAAACATCGGGCATCACCCGAGACCCATAATGAACATACCTACAAATTTTCAGAAAGATCAGCCAAGTACTTTCTAAGATATTCCATGAAAAAAGAAGAACCGATGTGGGTCGTTATAGCCGTTAGAAACGACGATAACGATACACTAAAAACATTGGGCATCATCCGTGACCCATAATGAACATACCTACACATTTGCAGAAAGATCGGCCGCGTACTTTCTGAGATATTCTATAAAAAAAGAAAAAAACCGTTATTGGTCATTATAGTCGTTAGTAACGGCTATAATGGTAAACTCAAACATCGGGCATCATCCCTGACCCGTAATGAACATACCTACACATTTTCAGAAGGATCGGCCAAATACTTTCTTTCTGAGACATTCCATAAAAAAAAAAAAAACGTTTTTGGCTATTATAGCCGTTAGTAACGGCTGTAACAGTAAACTAAAACGTCGGATATCATCCATCGCCCACAATGAACATACCTACTAATTTTTCAGAAAGATCGACAAAGTGCTTTCTGAGATATTCCATAAAGAAAGAAAAAAACCATTATGGGCCGTTATAGCCGTTAGTAACGGCTATAACGGTAAACTAAAACGTTGGACATCATCCGTGACCCATAGTGAACATACCTACAAATTTTCAGAAAGATCGGCCAAGTACTTTTTGAGATATTCCATTAAGAAGAAAAAACCGTAAAGGCCGTTACAGCCATTAGTAACAGCTATAACTGTAAACTAAAACATCGGGCATTATTCGTGATACATAATGAACATACGTACAGATTTTCAGAAAGATCGGACACGCACTTTCTGAGATATTCCATGAAGAAGAAAAACCGTTAGGGGCCGTCACAGCCGTTAGTAACGGCTATGACGGTAAACTAAAACATCGGGCATCATCCGTGACCCATAACGAACATACCTGCTAATTTTCAAAAAGATCAGCCAAGTACTGTCTGAGATATTCCATATAAAGGAAAAACCGTTATGGGTCGCTATAACGGTAACCTAAACTAAAACAGTTAAAGGTCGTTACAGCCGTTAGTAACGGCTATAACGGGGTAAACTAAAACATTGGGCATCATCCGTTACCCATAATGAACATACCTGCTATTTTTCACAAAGATCGGCCAAGTACTTTCTAAAATATTCCATGAAGAAGAAAAAACCGTTACAGGCCGTTAAAGCCGTTAGTAACGGCTATAACGGTACAGTAAAACATCGGGCATCATCCGTGACCCACATTGAACATACCTACACATTTTCAGAAAGATCGGCCCAGTAGTTTTGTATGGAGCGAGTGGATCACATTTTGACCACGGACGGACGGACACACACACACACACACACACACACACACACACACACACACACACACACACACACACACACACACACACACACACAGCGCGCGCCCACGCGCGCGCGCACAGAGACAGCAGCATTTTTTCGTTCCCATGCTTAAGTACTCCCTGTTCTATAAGAACTGGGAGTACAAAAACACGGCAATGTACAACAATATCAATGCAGTAGAATAACGCACGCCGCCGTAATCTTAGGCGTACATTTTATGGGATATATATATATATATATATATATATATATATATATATATATATATATATATATATATATATATAAAAAGATATATCCAAAAGAAAAACACACAAGGACAACAAGCTGTCGTGGTTGTAAATGAAATTTTCGGCTTTGTTTGCCTTCGTCAGCACATGACATCCTCCGTGAGTGCGAGCAGGTAAGGTATATATATATTTATATACAGCCCTGGTACAGCAGAAGCGACGGCTCTGGGACATATATATATATATATATATATATATATATATATATATATATATATATATATATATATTATACAGCCCTGGTACAGCAGAAACGACGGCTCTGGGACGACTGGCCCAACAGATCGCTGGTTCAATACCTCAAGAGCGGCGGCTCAGGCTCGGCAGCAGCGGCGGCTCTGGCACACAACTGGCACGTAAGGTTACTGTCGACTCCCACGTCGACCTCTCCACACCCTCAGCAGGATGGAGACGGGGGTAGACTCGGCTATGCCCCAGACCCGGGCGCAGTGTCAGGACGGGTCACTGTTGACCCCCACTTCGACCTCTCCACACCCTCAGCCGGGTGGAGACAAGGGGTAGACTTTATTAATCATATTCATAACCAACGGTTTCTTCATATTTCACCAGAACTTGAGGAAAAAATACCCACAGCGAAATCTACAACGTTCAATACAATATCGTAATAGAACATTCTCTTTTTCGGAATCACGTTCTACACATTGGAGGTTGAAGGATTTCCACATAGACCTTCTCGAAATCATGCTTTACACATTTGGGGGAAAGAATTTCCCATAGATCTTTTCAAAATCATGTTTTCCATATTGGGGGAAAAGGATTTCCACATAGACCTTTTTACGATAAACCGAGAATATAATCATTGCGTATAATTAACGATTTCCTTTCATCTCTTTCATCAAGATAAGAATGTTTTTGTCATTTCATGTCTCTTCCATCACGACAGGAATGTTTTTATCATTTCACATAATCGCTACATCTCAGAGAAATGATTTCCACACACTCTTGTTTATCAACAAATAGATATTCATTATCCATATCAAAAGATGGCTTAAATACATATCACAACCATTAATACACGATAGTTTCCATCTTTCACTTCCGGAGCTTACTATCAATAACATCATTATAATACATTAGAATAAACAAAACTTTTTTTTTCATCATGAAGCCATGAACTAGCTAAACTACCTCCTTTTTCAATCACTCATCAAAACACTTTTCCCCCGTCTTTCTATTCATACTTTCTAAAAACAATTTCCTCCTACCACCCTCTCACGTCACAAGATATACCAAAAGACAACAAATACTTTTATCATCATATCTATTTATTTATCTATTGTTTATACTTCGCCTCGTGTAATTTCCAATTATTGTCTCAATGTTGTTGTCGCTATTCGCACCATGAATTACTGTCTTTTGCTGGCTATGGATTAACTAACTAAATTTACCCTCATTTCTGTTAAAACATGCACCTGAAGATGAAGGTGTTGCCCGGGTATCGTTGATGGTGGTGGGGGCAGGGGGCGGCGCCCGGGGAGGGGGGGGGGGGGTTTGCTTGATGGCCTCTTAGTGTATTGTTATGAACAGTGTCATTTGGTGGAGTGGAAACCATTATTTAACAAAGTAAGCTTTCAGATGGGTTTTTCAGTGTATTTTAAAGAATTGTGTCAATGAATGACTTGTGAGTTGATTTTAACGTGGTGACAGCCCTGATGTGGCCCTTTGCGGTCGGCTGGGCTATAAGCAACATTATCTTAGCTTCCCTCAGTGGTCATACTTTGACGCAGCTGATCATTTCCCCACATCTGACTTTTCTATATACAGCCACTGCCCAGGGTCAGTCTGATGCAGCCTCAGTGTCCATCTATCTATCTAGGTAAGTAGGTGTGTGTGTGTGTGTGTGTGTGTGTGTGTGTGTGTGTGTGTGTGTGTGTGTGTGTGTGTGTTAGTAGGTGCATAGAAGAAACACGCGCGCGGGAGCACACACACGCACACACACACACACACACACACACACACACACACACACACACACACACACACACACACACACACACACACACACACACACACACACACACACACACACACACACACACACACACACACACACACACACACACACACACACACACACGAATGCAGTCTCTTTACCATATCAGTATCTATTTTTATACTTATATAGATAGATAAATAGATAGATAATAGGTAGATAGATAGACAAGCAGGTAGATGGATGGATAGGTAGGTAGGTATGTGAGTAGGTAGGCATGCATGCAGGCAGGCAGATAGACAGAGACATCGTAAGGTAGATAAATAATAGGTAGGAAGATACATAGATATATAGATAGATGGATAGATAGATTGACAACAGATAGATAGACAGATAGCTAGCTAGATAGATAGATAGATAGACAGATACATAGATAGATAGACACGCACGCTTGCACACAAGTTTCGTCAGCACACTAGCGTGCACATAGCCACGGAAGCTCGCACCCACGTGCACGCGCGTGCGCACGCGAGTGCACACACTCACACACACACACATATTCACTCACGCGCCCTCAAACACGTACGCTCGCGCACGCGCGCGCGCGCACGCACACACACACACACACACACACACACACACACACACACACACACACACACACACACACACACACACACACTCTCTCTCTCTCTCTCTCTCTCTCTCTCTCTCTCACACACACACACACACACACACACACACACACACACACATGATGAATACTAGTATGAATGCATGGTTGAATACTAGTATGAGAAAAAAAAAACAGACCCAAAAGAGCTATAAATTACCACAGAAAACTTTATCAGGCAGAGCTTGATAACCTTAGCAAATACTTGTTTATAAATGGTCTAAAGCTTTCACATGAAAAAACTCACATGGTTTTATTCAACAATGGGGATGATCCCTCTGATTTACCATCTTTTAAGCTGGATGGGATAAAACTTGCGTACGTACACTTAATTAAATTCTTAGGTGTCCACTTCACATCGAAACTCACATGGAGTGTCCATATTGATTACCTTTTAAACAAGGCAAGAAAAACTTTTTAATTTTCTGAAAATTCTGAGCAAGCAAAGCTGGTGCCAAGATGGAAAAACATTAAAGCTCTTGGTTTTGGCATTAATTCGTTCTAAATTATCATACGCCCAAGAGGCTTTCTTTTTAGCGCACCTAAGTATTTGTTACAAAAATTACAAAGTGTAGATAGCAAAGCCTTCACTTTATGCCTAGGAGTTCCGGTATATGCCTCCACTTTGGGGACATACAGAGAAATAGACGTTTTACCTTTAAATGAATATAGGAATCTATCACTGGCAAAATATTTCATGAAATGTTCAACCATGGAAGGTGTGAATGAAACGGAAATATCTATAAACCCAGAGAGTGATTATCCAAAAAGAGCAAAAGATATTGCCTCTCTGTGCACTATCAGTTCATACACTGCTGATTTGTTTTAAAGAAAAGTAATATAGATGTTACGTCTTTGTCAAAAACATCTCTTATAGATCCCATTCCAACTTGGGAAAGAAAGAGGGCGAAGTTTGATCTTGATTACACTGATACAAAGAAAACAAATCAGCCTTACATCTTGTCTTATTTAACGAAGATGCAAATGCAAGATAGATATATTAACCATCTTAAGGTGTACACAGATGGATCGTTGACGAGTAACAAAGAGGCGGGTCAGCATTTGTTATTCCATCGCTGCTGAAAGTACAAAAAGCATATTTCATTGGAAAATATCGCTCCACATTCGTAGCTGAAATGATAGCGATACTTATGGCGTTGACATTTCTAATTGATTTACCGCAGTCAATTTTTCAAGTGTTGTTTTGTGTAGATTCGCTGTCAGTGTTACAATCGATCAAGTTTTTTAATTCAAATTCAGATAACTTTATTTTGAACGAAATTCAACATTTAATCCACGTCTTGATATGTAAAGAACAGATATAGCTTTCTTCTGGGTTCCTTCACACTGTGGAATTTCGGGCAATGAACTTGCTGACAGATGTGCAAAAAAAGGCGCTGAAAATGGAACGAGGGTAAAACTATTTCCATAGCGTTCAATTTGAAAGAGAGTCAACAAATTTTTTAAAACAAACAGCTTGGGAATATTTCAGAAATGGGCAGAACAAGCTGTTACTCATGTTCAGACACAAAATAACCCTCTTTTTAGTATTGATCATTTCAAAAGCATCCCAAATCTGCACATTTATGATATTCATCAAGACAGAAACTTCGTTTCAGTATTTCATCGATTGAAACTGGATGCTTTTAGAACTAAATATAGCACTGCAACCAAATGCATATGCGGGGAAACAAAAACTGACAAGAGATCATGTTTTGTTCGAATGTGTGCCTCTCAAGGCATTTCTGCCACATTTATCAGGCATGTCTGTGACAGATATTTTTTCTGATATTGATTTTGCTTTGAAAGTTACTTTCTGCTTGATTTGTAGTCCAGTCAGGTATTTGCTTTAATCTGATATTGTTAGTGAGTGTAGGTTTGTTTGTTTATTTCGTTTGTCTGATTGTTTCCTGATGTTATGTACACCACCCTCCGCTCACTTCCAGCCCCACCCCCTCCCTACACACACACACACACACACACACACACACACACACACACACACACACACACACACTGTATGCAACATGAAAAACTCTATCTATCTCCCTCTATTTGTCTGTCTATCTCTCCTTTCTTGTCTAATATCACATAGTTTGTGAAAAGACGTTAAAGTACTACTACTACTACTACTACTACTACTACTACTACTACTACTACTACTACACACACACACACCACACACACACACACACACACACACACACACACACACACACACACACACACACACACACACACACACACACACACACCATACACACACACACACACACACACACACACACACACACACACACACACACACACACAGTCTCTGTCTGTCTGTCTGTCTGTCTGTCTGTCTCATACACACATTGGATTTTGAGAAATTGTTTCTGTGATCATGCGAGTAGCCGTCACACCGATCAGTATCTCTTGACTGCGGTGGAAACTTAAGGCACCAGAAAAAGCATACTGTAAAAGATCTGTAACGGGACCCCATTCCTCATACGTTTCTAGACTGACGAGCACAGAACCGCGTCTACGACAGGCCATGGCAGCAAGCTGCCAGGATCCCCGTGTCTGTAGTTCTCCAAATTGATAACATTTTCCTCCAGCTTCTTGCTGTAAAACAGAAAATGAAAAGGGATGTGGGTGAAATGCAGAACTTATATATTACTTTCTTACAAACACTAACACTCCTGTTTAAAACCCTTATTCCTTCCTTTCATTTGTACCACAGAGTGTGAATTGGGAAGGGGGAGGGGGGAGGGAGGGGGTAAGAGAGAGAGAGAGAGAGAGAGAGAGAGAGAGAGAGAGAGAGAGAGAGAGAGACAAATTAAAGCAATTTCATTTGGATTGCATAATGTTTTTGCAATGATAAAGCAATGTAAAGAGACCCAACCTGGGAAAAGAAAATCCACAAACATGTTTCTTTAATCTGTTCAAAAACGGATGTGTCCACCCCGCGCAGCAACACAATCGAGACAGCGCTACCTCATGGAGTTGATGTTTGTTTGCGATGACGGTCTGGGGGATGTTTTCCCACTCCTGTCGCAGGACTTGCAGCAGCTGTTCCCGATTAGCTGGACGTGGGCGGTTTGCATGGACTTCGCCAGCCAAGTTCTCCCCAGATGTTCTCGATTTGATTGAGATCTGGACTGTTCGCAGGCCATGCCATCCTGGTGATCCCAGCTTCCTGAATGAAAGTGTTGACAGCCCTGCAGCGGTGTGGTGTGGCGGTGTCATCCTGGAGGACAGCTTGGGGTCCGATCTGCTGGAGGGTCGCTGTGACCAGAGGCTGTAAGATCTCCTGCAGGTAGCGCTGCCCATTGAGCATGCCCTCCACATGGTAGAGAGGAGTCCTGTAGTGTCGGCTGATGCCTCCCCAAACCATAATGGAGCCACCTCCAAAAGCAGCCGCCTCCTGGATAGCATCATCTTGCAGCTGCTCCTGTGGGCGCCGCCACACCCTGATGCGGCCGTCTTTGGGGCTCACCATGAAGCGCGATTCGGTGAACAGGACATGGCCCCAATGAGCACAAGTCCACCTCAAATAGTCCTGGCACACCAAGCAAGTCGGCGTGCCCTGTGACCTGCAGTCAGCATGGGCTTCTTCACCGACGCCTGGAACGCAAGGCGGCGGCATGTAGGCGACGCCGAGTGGTCTGCCCGCTTACTGCTGTGTTGGTGGAAGCACGCAGTTGCTGACTCAAGGCATTGGCGGTGGTTGTCCTCTCCCGAAGGGCCTGTCTGCAGAGGTACCGGTCCTCACGTTGTGTGGTTTTCTTGGGACGCGCCCTGGGCGTGGCCGTTCCTGGACGGTGCCTGTGGTTTGATGGCGCTGTCTCAGACGGATGATGACCGAATGTGACGCTTGCAGCCTACTGGCCACCTCTCGGACGCTTATACCGTCCTGCAGCCAGGCGATAGCTCGGGCACGATCGAAATTTCTCATCTTTCGTATCGCTGGTATGTTGGTGTTGTGCTTCAGAACAGTTATTCGACGGTTTTTTATGGCCATTGTGAGTGAGCACAACGCACTCCCATACCTTCATGCTGTCACGTGCATCAGGATTTTCACCTGTACACAGTTCGAGTCAGTGTGCACGGATTGCTGACAAAGAGTTTGTTTTGCCAAACAAGAGCACTTTTCTGCACGCTCAAGGGGAGTCAGTGCAGCTGTTGCATGCTTGGCAGTATTTATTGAGAAGGCCTGATGACTGTCGCGTTCAGAAACCTTGGCAATTACTAACCTTTATTTGATATTTGATTTTGAAAGCACCTAAGGCATTCTGCGGTGTGGTCCTTAACTTATGTTGAAGTCTGTAATATACAGACATACCCGCAATTTACAAATATGAATCACAATAGCATCATAATATAGTGCTCTACCTTTTAAAAGACGTCTATACATGCAGAGAGAAAATATATTATAACAGATTCATTTCTTGGAACTACGGTATGGCTATCTTAAATAAACCTGGTCTGCCATGATACTTGGCAGGAACGTATTTTGTTCTGAAATCCTGAGTACTGAACAACATGAGACAAAGTAAACTTTATGTTCTACGTCATCGCTACACATACGACACGTCTGATTCGCCTTTACTTTTTTTTTTTTTTTTTTTATATATCTTTGACTGTCCACTGCTGTCAGAGACACAAGATCTAAACTTTGTTAAAAGACATATCATACATGTTAGTTCTTTTTTCTTTCTACTTAATCCGATATGTGATTCTGTCAAATATTTCATTTCAGTCTCTACAAAAGAGGATCTGTCACTGTTTCGGAATTGATAGTCCCAATCTTGCCATGTACGCTTTATCATGTATTACATATAAACCAAGAATAACAAAATTATATAAAAGAAATAGTAACAATAATGATGATAATGGTAGTAGTAGTAGTAACAATAGTAATAATGATAATAATAATAGTAATAATAATAATACAATTACGACACCACCATTAATAATAATATAATGACGATAATGATACTACTACTACTACCACCACCACTACTATTACTACTACTACTGATAATAATAGTAATAATGATGACAATGATGATGATGATCATTTTATAAAAAAAAACAAACTTGGGACACAACTCACCACTTGGTTACGTCAGACAAACAGAAGCCCATAACGAAATAAATATTTTGGAATGTTCGTTGCCCAAGTGAGTTACCTCTAACATTCAAGTCATGTATGTCTTATATTGTCGAGCAGACAGTCTGTTGCCGTGCATATAAATCACCAGTAGGTGACATGTAATGCGCTTATCATATGAATTAATGTAAAGTGGAAATCGTCTCAATTCATCATAGGCCAAATTGTTCAGGGTTATGTTATCACACAAATATCGTTCCATGGTAAGACAGTTGTTTTTCTTCCCCAGCTTATTGTTCTGTTTTAAAGGTAAAAAAAAAACTGAATTCGTGCATCGAACATTTTGAAAGATAGATTAACTAAGGTTTTTTTTTTTTTTTTTTTTTTTTTTTTTTTTTTTCAAATTGTGCCAGCCACTCGACACACTAATAACTGCACGTTTGCCTCAGCTCACAAGATCGTGACATGCAAAATGCGATTCATGGAAGATATAGATAGATAGATAGATAGATAGATAGATAGATAGATAGATAGACAAACAGATAGATAGACAGACAGACAGACAGACAGATAAAGATAGATAGATAGATAGGTAGATAGAGAGAAAGAGAGAGAAGAGATAGATAGATAGATAGATAGATAGATAGATAGATAGATAGATAGATAGATAGATAGATAGACAGTATCCAGCATCCTGATTTTTTTGTTCCCATTTCTTTCTTTCATAACCCCTTCCCTGATCCACCCTTTCCCTCTTCTTTATTCTTATCACATCATTAACGTAATGACGTAGAAAGATCAGCCCACGTTTGGTTTTTCCCCACTATCAACTTGTTTAACATATTATTGTTTGATTAATCAGTGGGACACTGCATCTCTTAGGAGATCAAAGTAAGAACTGTTTTCCGCAATTCTTAGCTGCTGTCAAAGTGTATGCAACTGGCAATGCATAGGTTATTAAAAATAGAAATGACCACTATGACTGTTTTCACCTTTTGACCTCCATTGTATCCTCAAATGGATCCTCAAGCATAGGCTCAAAGATGTCCTCCCCTTCATGTAGTACTCTTTATATAATGAG
>JADBJO010005934.1:0-5000 GCA_016801955.1 Conus betulinus | reverse complement strand
TCTCTCTCTCTCTCTCTCTCTCTCTCTCTTCATTATTATACATTCGTATAAGTGTGTGTGTGTGTGTGTGTGTGTGTGTGTGTGTGTGTGTGTGTGTGTGTGTGTGTGTGTGTGTGTGTGTGTGGTTGATTTATTTTTTTTCTTTCCTTTTCTTTTCTCTACAGAGCTTGGTTTAAAGAAGCTCTTAGCTTATCCAATTACCACAAATAAAGATTCGTGTTCGATAAAAATCGTGTTCTCCTCTCTCTCTCTTCTCTCTCTCTCTTCTCTCTCTCTCCTCTCTCTCTCTCTCTCTCTCTCTCTCTCTCTCTCTCTCTCTCTCTGTGTGTGTGTGTGTGTGTGTGTGTGTGTGTGTGTGTGTGTGTGTGTGTGTGTGTTTACAAATCGGATGAGAAAATGGATCAAACAATGCACGTCGACCAGGAAGACAGCTGCCCTAGCGCTAGAGGATACTTGCAGTCCGCTTCCAAACATAAGTATTTTACACTTCGACGTCTTCGGAAAAGAAAGTTTAATGCTCCAAAGAAAAACCGCACTGCTGTGGAAGTAAGTAAGTGCTGTGAGGCGGTATCAAAGACGCAAACAGGACTTTTCTTTGGTAGAAGGAAATGTACATTTCAGACGAAAACCAGTTCTGATTGAAAGTGAGGCACCACAGACAGTAAAACATAGATTTGATGAAAATCTCGGATCTGGGTTCAGAACAGTTTGGAGGCAAATCAGAGAGAAATTTGCTGGAGTTTTGTAAACAAAAGTACGAGAAGTTCTTGGTGTGTCAAAAAAGATACCAAGAAAGAAATGCAAGGTTCACAAACACAGTCCCCCCCCAAACCAGTCATGGCCATTGCAGTAAATGAACGCTGGCAACTTGATTTAACTGACATAAGAAAATGAGCTGGTCCTTCACAACGGAAAACCGTAGCAGTACATTCCGTTAGTTCTGGACACATTCTCTCGTTTTCTGATCCCGAGACCACTTGCAAGCAAAGTAGTAGGGCTGTAGATAGAACACTGAATGAATTTTCTCAGACCACGGAGTTCCTACATGTGTTCATTTCGATTAGGGCACGGAATTCAAGAGGGAGACGGAACGATTGTTGCATTCCAAAAATGTCAGAACCATCAGGAGTAGTGCATATCATCCACAGTCTAAGGACAAATGTGAACGATCTCATCGGGAGATCCGAAAGAAAATTTCATTCATGACAGCTTGCAAAGGAGGATTCATTTGGGCACAGAATTTGCGCACCTCATTCAAAAATCCATCAATGACACCCCGGTGGAAGTACTGGCCAAAAAATGTCCGTCTGAGGTATATTTCAGCAGATCAAAATCACTGATAAACAAAGGAAGAGAAAGCCTCTGTAAAAGCAGCAAAGACATGCATCGTATCATATCGCCAATGTCTATCCCTGTACAGTCTTGGCGAAGAGGCTCTGATCCGGTACCCCCCAAAATCTACCAGTAGGATACGTGTTCCCTATCGAAGGTCTGTTTGTAGAGGCAGGGTCACCGAGCGATCTTTGGCTCGAAATAAATACAATATTCAATACCACAACCCGACGGGAGACATGTGAATCAGTGGATGTCAGTCACTAATATTACAAGCACAGCAGCTACAAAGGAATGAAGAAAGAAAATATATGCCAGGAAAAAATGGAAACAGCGCTCAATAAAGAAGAACACTGGCAAAGGTATTTCTATTGCCTTGAATCATTCTGACTGAATCACAAACCTGGAGGCCATGAACATTGAAGTGATCCTAGAACCAACAGATAGTCATGTAAACTGTGAAGTTTGAGGGCTATTGTCCATCAGCTTTCCCTCACTGGGGCCAACAGAACTGCACAAGCTCTCCGAAGGGACGCTGTAAACCATATCCTCGCCAACATGAACACATACAGCCCATTCATTGACGGAAACGTTCATGATTGTCATGGACATGAGACAAGACGGCACATACGGCGCCCACCTGACTTTGTCCGTGCTCTCAGCAGTCTACCATGTTAAAATATTGGTGGTATCAGGAAATGGCCCTGATTATTCAACTCCATCAGCTTTCCCTCACTGGGGCCAACAGAATTGCAGAAGCTCTCTGAATGGACGTTGTAAACCATATAATCGTCAACATGAACACATACAGTCCATTCATTGACGGAAACGTTCATGATCATGTCATGGACATGAGACAAGACGGCACATACGGCGACCACCTGACTTTGTTCACGCTCTCAGCCGTCTACCATGTTAAAATATTGGTGGTATCAGGAAATGGCCCTGATTATTCAACTCTTATCACCCCAGACCAGGACCATACCATCCTGGTATTTCCACTCTGACCATGGGTTATTACCCTGAACATTACACCAGTATTGATGTTTCCCTGGGAGCAGCGACTTCCACTGATCTTGCAATGTATTGGTACTGACAACGACAACGGCACTGCGACTCCTACAGTCAATGCCAATATCCCTGACAACAACGACAACGGCATTGCGACTCCTACAGGCAATTCAGGCAATTAAAAATCAGTCAAGTAGATTCTAAGATATTCAATAAAGAAGATAAGGAAAAAAAAACCACTTATGGTCGTTATGGCGAAAGCCGGTGAAGATCGTAGAAAAATAAATGGTCGGCATCGGCCTTCACCCATATTTAACATACTTACCAGTTTTCAGCATGATAAGTTTTCTGTGAAAAAGAGTGAAATATATTTTGCTGATATTTCAACGGTTTTTTAACAGTTATTTAACAAATTGTGACAAGTATATCCCATTATCTGAAGGAAGGCCTTGATTTGACACATTGTCCAAACCGCTTTAAAATCAGTCATGTAGTTTCTGAGATATTTGGTAAAGAAGACAAAACAGTTATTGGCCATTATAACCATCATTAACGGTTATTCTGTAAAAAAAAAAAAAAAAATGAATAGATACATAACATAAAAACGTCGGCGTCATCCTTGACCCATAGTAAACATATGTCCTGCGTTTCAGAGATCATCCCAGTTGTTTCGTCTGCTGCGCTTGGAACATTTTTTTTTTTTACGCACACACACATACAGATAGACACACACACACATACACATATACACACACACATGCACACACACACACACACACACACACACACACACACACACACACACACCACACACACACACACACACACACACACACACACACACACACACACACACACACACACACACACACACACACACACACACACATCTACATACAGACGTACACACACACAGATAGAAAAAAGAGATTTTTTTCCATTTCGATTGTAAAGTACTATCTTATAACTGAGACTACAAAAAACAAAGGCAATCACTCTATGTCCATTATGTATAATTGACCTCAGATCTGAAGTTTCTTCTTCTCGAGGGGCGACAATGTCACATATGAAAAGTGACGACAAAGTGTGCAAGGGGCGACAAAGTGCAAACTTGTCAATATTTTTCATGACTGGGACGACAAACTGTGCAGCAAACTTTGTCATCGGCGGCGACAAAGTGCGACAAAGTATGCCGTAAGAGGACCTTAAGTGCTTCAGACGACAAGAATTCCGCACGTAGTGGACAAATAGGTAATCGACCGACAAGCAGTAGCACCCTCACCCAACGCAAATTGTCGGAGTGTATCAAGTGGGCACTAAATGCCCAGTCAGCTTAAGTTGCTTTGTAACCAGACCTTGAAGAACAGGAGTGTTGCGCTTGTTCAGCTCTGGGGCACTGTGCTGATAATTTGTAAGGCTAGTTGAATGCGTGTGGACGTCGTTGTCGCAGCTTCTATAGGATAATTATTGTATGAAAATGGCCCTGAAGTCGGCCGGAGTTTTCGATGTCCATTTGGTGCGAAGTGGTTAAGCGTTGTTTGCTAAGCTGTTTTCTAGGGATGTGTATTAATGCTGATGCGTGTAGCTGGTGGGGAAATCAGTGTACAGGTGAACAAGGTGGCCGAAGGAACCAGAACAAAGACATGGCCCAAAATGATATTCTTTGTTTCCATCCCTACATAAACTGAAAGAGGAACTGAAGAAGGGAACATGACACCACGATGGGAGAGGAGGACAACACCACGATGGGAGAAGAGGACAAGACCACGATGGGAGAAGAGGACAAGACCACGATGGGAGAAGAGGACAACACCACGATAGGGAGAGGAGGACAACACCACGATAGGGAGATGAGGACAACACCACGATGGGAGAGGAGGACAACACCACGATAGGGAGAGGAGGACAACACCACGATAGGGAGAGGAGGACAACACCACGATAGGGAGAGGAGGACAACACCACGATAGGGAGAGGAGGACAACACCACGATAGGGAGAGGAGGACAACATCATGATAGGGAGAGGAGGACAACACCATGATAGGGAAGAGGGACAACACCGTGATAGGGATCGAGGAACAACACCATGATAGGGAGAGGAGGACAACACCACCATAGGGAGAGCAGGACAACACCACAATGGGGGAGGAGGACAACACCACGATAGGGAGAGAAACAACACAGTGATAGGGAGAGGAAACAACACCATGATAGGAGAGAAGGACAACACCATGATAGGGAGAGGAGGACAACATCAAGATAGGGAGAGGAGAACACACCACGATAGGGAGAGGAGGACAACACCACGATAGGAGAGGAAAACAACACAGTGATAGGAGAGGATAACAACACCACGATTGGGAGAGGAGGACAACACCATGATAGGGAGAGGAGGACAACATCAAGATAGGGAGAGGAGAACAACACCACGATAGGGAGAGGAGGACAATACCATGGTAGGGAGAGGAGAGAACACACCACGATAGGGAGAGGAGGACCACACCACGATAGGGAGGAGACAACACCACGATAGAGACAGGAGAATAAAACCGCGATAGGAAGAGGGGGACAATACCACTATAGATAGACAAGAGAGGAGAAAGAAAGAAATTTTAGAAAGATAAGGGGCTAGTTACCGCCAAGGACATAGACAAAG
>JADBJO010005933.1:145000-147313 GCA_016801955.1 Conus betulinus | reverse complement strand
CTGATGACCCTCTGAGGGATTCTCTGCCATT
Source organism: Conus betulinus (assembly GCA_016801955.1). Classification (NCBI taxonomy): domain Eukaryota; kingdom Metazoa; phylum Mollusca; class Gastropoda; order Neogastropoda; family Conidae; genus Conus; species Conus betulinus. Next base: position 147,282 of record JADBJO010005933.1, on the reverse strand, counting down.
CCAGTTGCAGCATTTGGAAGAGATCCTGGCGGTCTCTGGAGGTGGATGGTTCTCTTTCACACGTCTCCCCAACTCATCCCACATATGCTCGATGGGATTGAGGTCGGGACTATACGCCGGGAAGATCATCCTGTTGATGCCGGCCTGCACAATGAAGTTTTCGGCCACCCGGGCCCTATGTGGCCGAGCATTGTCGTCTTGGAAGACTGCCATGGGTCCTATCCGTTGCATGGTCGGAACAACGAAAGGCGCCAGGATTTCATCCCGATAGCGGATGCCTGTGAGGTTTCCATCAATATGGTAGAGTGGTGTCTTGTGGTGGAGGCTGAAGGCACCCCATACCATAACAGATCCTCCCCCAAAGGCCCTGGTCTGGCGAACAGCTGCATCAATGTAACGTTCACCAACACGCCTCCAACCTCTCGATGAAACGATCTTCTCTGGGAGTAGTCTGCCCAGGCCGACCTGACCGTGGCCTCTCTTCAACGCTGTTGGTCGCCCTAAACGCTGATTCAGTCTAACAATAACTGAATGATGCACACCAAGTCGTCGCGCCACTTCAGCCTTTGCAATGCCATCTTGTATCCACGCAATCGCCCTGGTTTTGTCAAAGGTGCTAAGTTTTCTTCGTGGTGGCATGGTGAGAAAAGGCTGACAGTAACCAACCCCGCGCTTAAACAGCCAAAAGAAGGGGCATAAAACTCACTTGAGAGACTGCTCTTGCACGGGAAAAAAGAATTTTTTCATTTTACACATCTTGTGTCGCCAGCAAGCTTGATGCAAAACAGGCACAGTTAACGCAACTTTGCACTTTTTATCCCGCGCGGTAACGAGGTCACCAAGACCCCCGTGCGCACTACCAGTTGACACAGGCTGGATTACACACTGCTGTGTGAGATTCCATCATTGGTTTGCCGCATAACAAAAAAAACAATGTTTTTTGGAAGGGATGAATCAACCCCTGTGTGCAAAGGCCTGTGCTTAACTTTAGGAGTGATCTTGAAAGTAGGGAGTGGAGAGAAAACTGAACTAAAAAGTACAATATCCTGGTGGAAAATAATGCAAGCGAGAAGCACAGGTACGTAAGTAAAGTAAAAGTGTTGTGATGAACACCAAAACAATCCTAAGTGCGTGGGGATAGGGGCAAAAGAGGGATATTTATAGAGTTCTACGCGTTATCTATCTAAACTGATATATTTTGAGTGGATCAGACAGACGTGAACCGTGTCAGGGCCGTAAGCATTTATAAACCAATACCAGTTACCAATTTATAAACATTTATAAACATATAAGCAATCATAAACCAATACCATCCATACCCATATCCACCCCTTTAAACACTACTCTCAGGGTACAGCACCCATGCCGTTGTAAAGACAAGTTCACGCACGCCCAGGGCCTCATGTATTGATGTTGTGATGTTATTGGTGTAGTGTTGCATAAACCTTTTACTATCACTCTTCCCCTCCATCCCCTTCCAGCCGACCTTCCTGTCGCGGCTATCCCGTCTGCCCTCCCACCTTAGTGAGTGTCGGCGCTCAACCTGAATATGACCTCACACTGAAACTGGCTCGGGCATCACTTCTCTGCACAGGGTCTACAATGAATCAGCTTTAACACTAGTTGGATAGATGCACAAGCAATCTCAGCAACGAAATCGACCTCGTCCGGTCCGAATATATGGTAAAAATCAAAGTCTGTGTTGACCGGCTCCACACTCACCAGGAGAAGCATGTTCGTGTTTCCTGGAGAAATAAATCACTCAAAGTTGAAAGCATTATCCGAAACAAACACTGACACCGCAGAATCGGAGATGGACACGGATAATGTCTGTTTCCCTTTCAGTACATCTCAAGCAGACCACAGAGCATTTCCAGGGCTGCCAACTCGTACCAAAAAAAAAAAAAAACAAAAAAACAAACAAGGAAACAAACAAGCAAACCACAAAACAAACGACAAAACCAAGCTGTCACTCCCGCCGAAGGAAACTCCGATCTACAGGCGGGTGACAGGTACACTTCTTCATCACTTCAATTTCCTTGCTGCAGTCCTTCAGTCGGATAAAACTAAGCCATGCTAGGTGCACCAACCATTCTGATCATTTCGCTCAGGTTTTTCTTTAGAGGCCGATAAAAGAAAACATACCCTTTTGAGATGATTCCAATGCATCAAAGACACATCAGAATGCCTGATCACTGAACGGTGCAGCGGAATGGACAGCAAGTGCCTGTTCCCGTGATTAAACTCTCGTCACCAGATCACAAGAAAGAACTTGCATCTTA